>JXCR01100236.1:58565-73125 GCA_002079205.1 Phalaenopsis hybrid cultivar
TTAAAGTTGTTTAAAGCGACACCGGTCAAGATCCCACGGTTCCATCGTCCCGACACCACTATTTTCTATTGGAATCACTTAGTCCAAATGAATTTATTAAACTCAACTTAATGAGTTCCATAATTTCATTTAGATCGTGGGAAAACTCGTTAGCAACCGTAGGTTATCTCCTCCGAGGGTTCTCGATCTTCCAATAGAGACATTTTTTAATTTAGTTAAAGTTATACTTTTTGTGATGTTTGTGATTAAGTTTTGAGCTGTCTTATATTTTGAAATGTGGTGAGGTATTTTTTTTTTGTTTGAAATTTTGTTTTTGGTTTTGGTTTTGGTTTTGTTTTGTTTTTTTTTTAGCATGCAAGTGTTTTTTTTTATATGCAGTAAGTATGATACAAGCATAAAAGAAAAACAATAGAAAAGTACAAGAAATACTGTAAAATGTTGTAAACTGTAAAAGTGTACCTGACGAGTCTTCTCGTTCCACCACCNTGGCGGTGATCCGTGAATCGCGTCATCTGTGGGGATCTCGGTAGCCCTAAGGTCGAAGGAAGGAAACTCTATCCTATCACTAGAAGCTAGAGCTCTGAGAGGTGGGACTTATACCTGCCGAAGTGATAAAGAAGCCTCAAGAAATAAGGAAAATGGAGGTTCAGCTACGAAGCTGGAAACACTCAAACAAAAGGACTTATATCCCGTCTGGATCGGGGTGTCTCCTAACACCTTAAGCGTGCTAGACAACCACCTAAACGAGATTATGTTGGGCCAGTCGGATTGGAAAAGCACGGGGGCCACTCCTCGGGACATGCAAATATGATGCAATTATTTAGCATATTCCTAAGCGTGGATGCCCTATTAAATATGATTGGGTTATAGCCATGCATGCAAATCATTTTTAAAACTGTCCCCAAGGCCATGCAAAAGGTAAAAATTTATTTAAGAAAAGCTTGAAAGTTTTAACCCTAAAAAAATTTGATTATCTTAATTTTTATTATTAGGATTTTTAGGTAAAAAAAATTAGAACGTGAGGTCCAGATACGCAGAAAGAAACAATATAAAACGCTCCAACATGCAAAGGCACACGAGANATTTTAATAGTTCGAAAAATCAACTAAAGCTTGGTTGGCAAGGTTGACAAAATTTGTGAGTCATTAATGGTTCAAACAAGGTCTTTCTGATCCCATTTCCTTTTATAAACACGACGATGATAAATTGATGATATAATTTTGTATGTTAATAATATCATTATTACGAGATATCATGATTTGGAGATAAGGGTCTTGAAAAAAAAAATTTGAAATCAAATTTCTTGGGCATCTCAATTATTTTCTTAGAATTACATTAATAAACAAAGCTAGCCTCACCATTTGTTGATGAATGCATGTTCTTGATCTCTAAAAAGAAACTTGCTTATTAGAAGCAAAGGTTGGCGGGGACACTCTTGTATTTGGCTCATACCGGACTACCAATAGCTTTGGTGCCTATTTGATGAGTCAGTTCATGCATGCCCTTTACGAAGAACATTTGAATGTTATTACGAGGTTTCTCAAATACCTAGATGGAAGTCTTGAGAGGGGGTTTTTTATTATGATAGGAGAATCCAAAATCTAGAAGCTTGTACCGATGATGATTGGGCTAGGTCTATAGTGGATATACGATCTACTTCAGAACATTGTACCTATTAACCTGGAGAAGTAAAAGATAAAATGTTATTGCAAGAAGTTATGTTCAAGCAGAACGTACATGACTGGTTAGTGGGATTTATGAAAGATTCTTCTAAGATACTTCTAGAAGAATTTTTGGACACTAACAAAAATTTTATGATATTATATTATGACAATACGATTTTTATCATCACAACACACATTTCTCTCTATTATGATATAGCCAAAATTTATGGAGATAGATTGACACTATTAAAGAAAAAAATTCATGATGAAGGTCTATATTTTTTATATGTTTTCTCATTTGATGAGACTGTAGACAATACTGACCAAAAGATTGGCTAGTCCCTATTTAAAAATTACTTTACAAGCTTTCTTTATTGGAAGGCAAAAATTTATGGGTTGCTTGGATATTGTGATTTTATTTTACATGTTTTAAATTAATAAAGAATGTTGCAATATGCAACTTTTCTTACCTATTGTATGCTTTTTTCTTTATTTTTTTCATCGTAAACCTTTATATAATTGGCCAGATTTTAATCATTAAATTACATGGAATTCTACTTTTCTCTTTATTTGCCTTCTTCTATTTTATAGCAACCTATATTAAGATGATAGTATATCACATATAATTTTAATATTGTGTGCATTAACGTATGCTTGATAGATTGAGCCAACCAAACTTGTTCATTTTTGTGCCTGACTGTATTTTTAGCACATAAAGTTAAATATAATTTTAGCTGATCCATAAGTCGGCTACGTAAGGACAACAATATAACAACTAGATTGGTCACTGCTCAAGCATGCTTTTAATATAATTGTTATGATAATATGCATTGGATGCTACATATATACTTAATGAGATGTTGTCTTTATAAATTCATCTATTTGCCTTTTTCATTTTATCAATCAAGGGGCTTGCGGTTGCTTAAAGATTTTTGTTAGAGCAGCAGTTGCTAATAGCGATAAACTGATGGGCATAAGAAGTTGGCCGTCTAGGGCTCTTGCTTCCTTCTTAGTTATGTAGGATTATAATATTTCTAACAATTATTGTACAAAATAATTTATTGTTCTAAATTATTCAAATTCGATCAATTGTGAGGGCCGAAGGTCTTTTTAGTAATTCAATATTAAGAAAAAGAAAAATCATAAGTAACACTTCAAAATTTTATTGTAATTTAAAACTCTCTTTGAATATTTAATTCTAGACTCAACTTCTTTTGCACCCATTGAATGGCCCTCATTAAAATAGTGATACATATACTTACACAATTACCAGTTTAAAATTATCCTGAATTCACATTAAAATGAGAGTCTCTTCTTCATTGCACAAACAAAGCATTTGATCAAATTAAATCTCAAAACCCAATAATTACTGTGTTTTATTTAGTTTCAGAGTCCATGGACTATACCAAATTGATCTGAAAGTCCCTCTTGTAAAAATTGTGATACAAAATTGATCCTAATTTAGTCTCTTGATTATACAAAAATGATCTCAATTTATGTAATGTGTTATTTTTTTATTAATTCTATTTAAATGAGTGATTAAACCATTTGAGATTAAAATGATCACATTCAAAGAATCGGGGTATCATTTTGAAATTTGACATGATTATTTCACTAGTAAACTATGAATACTTCATATACCACTGAGATCGAAGAGAGTGATAATCATCATTTTAAGTCCGTTTTACGAATTTTCAATCTTTATTTGTTCTTGTTTAGAGCTACAAGAGATATTTATTTATTTATTTATTTATTTTCATAAAGCTCTTTGAATTTCTATCCAATTTATATTAGATCTACTCTTTCTTCACATCCCTTCTATGCTCTGAAGCTCATTTTACCTACCGATTTAATGGTTGCATTTTTTACTCTTTGTTGTGTATGTTCAAACCGTTAAAATACATTTTTTTAACTATCATATCCTCAATTGTTCCCACTCAAATCATCCTTCTGTCATAGTCCTTCCTCAATTTATGATTTCTAATTTTTTTACACCACCTTAATTTTTTTATTTTCACCATTCTCAATTTAGCTATCAATGTCTTCTGTTGCTTAAGCCTTATATTCATACAAGTGGACTTTCATGTTGTTTGTTGCTAAATAGGCTACGTAACTTGCCTAACTGTAGTTTGATGAAGTTTACCTTCAAGTTGCATGATGCCATCTTAGCACATGATATTCATGATAAATCCCTCTAAATTAGCCAGTCAGATTTAGTTCTATTTATTTTATCCTCACCTATAGGTTCATTTTAAGTGCAGATCCAATTTAAAACCTATTTTATTTCCACACGCACTAAAATGGAACATCTTTCTATGCCACAAAAACTAAGGAGAGTATTTTGGTCAAATATGTTATGAAAGACTGACTGATTTTAGCACCCGGAAATGTGAAATAAAAAGAATATTAATAAACCACTGTTCTGGTTTTGTCTATTTCAATGCTGAAGATTGTGTTGATATGGTATAGGATTTGCTTTACTCTGCAACTGACATCTAACAAAGCAATATTAGTGATGGATTAGCTTGATTCTGTGTAGTGGATAAAAAGCAGCTAGCCGTACGTTATATGTTGTAAGCAATATTTGTGATAGAGAAAATGGTAAGAGGAGCCAAAATGGTGTCAGGTAAAACTCTGAAGCTATCTAGATGGGTTAAACAGGGCAGCATGTGTGGAAAGGTGCTAGATTGAACTCCATAATATTAGGACAGGGATTAGCGATTTGTATTAGAACCTAATCATGTTCCTCGTAATATATTTCTTTTTTCCTAGGTTTCTAACCTGTTATTTTTGTGGTGGGCATCATATCACCCTTTGAAGGTACCAATTTATTTCACATTTAGATAATCTCTCTGCTGCCGAAGTGATGGGTTTGGACAGTTCTTTTCTAATAATATCATTTAATAGTCTTTTTTTTTATATATGTCTAAATTTGACTGTATTTGAATTGTACCCCTGCTCAGCTACTCCTTTTCACATAATTGCTGACAGGAGTGCTACATGATTGATTTAGTTATCAATATGGATCGCTTGCCAAAGTTTTGCCTATCATGGCAAAGATTCAGTTGGGAAATTCCTATGATTTTAAAAGTCGAGTCTATGACCAAACATAAACAATTCTATTCATATCAAACGCCTGATGCAGAGATTTTTTAAACACTTTAGTAATTCTGCATGCCTTATTTTCATTCCTAGATTTCTATGCATTTTAATTGTTCTCCTTTTCATCCTACTGGTTAATTTTCCGCTTAATTTGAAGCATATTGTAATGTTCTTGTTATTTTGCATATGGTTTGGCATTTCATGTGACCTTACAGGTATGAAGTTCTGATAGAAAATCTGATGGACCCTGCTCATGTACCATATGCACACCATAAGATACTGAGAATTCCGAAGCGTCCACCATCGCTTACCAGATAAGTACTCTGTAACTTGATAATGTTCTTTGCACGATATTGTCCACAAAGTTTCTTCTGGAGCACTCTCTTTCTCTTGTTTAAGGAGTAGTTAATATAGGTGCAATTTTGCTCTTTTAATAAAATTGTTTCTTTAACTTTTGAATTTATCAATCACTGACATGTGCATCCTACGTTCAAGTGGCTATAATATACTTGAATTTGCTGTGACCTACCAACGGAAAACTAATTTTTTTTAGTTCTTTGGATAGAATACTTTACTTCCAAGTTGAAACAAAATTTATTCGGGATTCAGATGTTTGAAATCCTAATGCTATATTGATATTACAAATATAATATCTTCCTTTTTTTGTTTTTCTCAGAAGTTTGAAATCCTAATGCTATATCTGAGGAGGTGGTAGTGCTCCGGCTATATCCTACTTTGAGGCGGTGATTGTATCTCCCCTTTTTACCTTCTCTACTTCGTCTCCTCCGCTTCCTTTAGCCACCGACCATCCCCCAACTGCTTCACCCTTGCGCTGCTTTCTGCTGCAGCAATCTGCTGTCCAGCCCGTTTAGACCTCTCTCGGCATCCCACCGACATCCCTACAGCAGTTATGTTGCTGTCCCAGATCTTCACCATCGTTGCCCTTGCTGTCCAGCACCTTCTAGCCACTAATTCCCCTACCGCCGGCCACCTACAACCCTCCATACTTGCTTTCCTTCAATTCAACAGCATTCCCTAGCTGTCATCAGCACTCACTTGCTGCCAACCATCCTGAATCACTAGTCGACCACCACCACCCTTGGAATACACCTTCGAGGTGTTTGTTTGTGTCGTTTTATGTTTTAGTGATGTTATTTTCAGTTTGAGTGTGTTGTAACCCTTTTTCCATATTAATAAAAATTGTTCTTGTGGTTTGGGTCTTTCTTCTCCTGTATCATTTGATATCGGAGCTAGCCCAACCCTAGTCCCATTCTAGGGTTTCCTAGCATCCGACCCAATCCAAACCCTAACCCCACCAAAATTTTTCTTTCTTATTCCTAAATCTTAGCCATGCCACTAATAAGATACTTGCCCAATCCTACCCGGTAGGATATACAACGAGAGATCCGCCGACTACAACGATGGATTACGAACATAGAAGACGAAATCCAATGAAAAACTATCCTAGACCGCGATTCAAAAGGTTGAAGAGGGGAAGGGGAAGATATGAAGATAAATCAGAAAACACAACGCCAGTTCCTACCAATTTACTATCGCTAAAAGTCACAGACTCTAGTTTCCAAAGTGGAGAGACCGCATCACCAAGCGACCCCCCTTAATACCATCCAGCAAAACTAATCTACAAAACTATCACAGCCAGAAAATGTTGCAAGTGCCACTGGTTTGGACATAGCAATAACAACAACAACAAAATCTTTATCCCACTAAGTGGGGTCAGCCACATGAATCATTTTCTCCATTGTGTCCTATTTAGTGTTATATTTTAATTTAATCCTAATAAATTAAGATCATTTTTTATACAATATGCCCAAGATGAAACAAAATGCACAACTAGGGGAGTGATCTACTTTACCGAGCAGGGCGTCATCAAAAAGTTGGGTAACAACATCGTAAACATTGAAGTCGGTGATAACATAAACGAGGAGAACCAGCTTTCAGTTGAAGAGATAAACGACGATCCGGAAAGTGACGCAGGCCTCAAAGTGGATTCACAATTGTCAGCAAACAAGAAAGAGACGTCACCAATTACAATTGACCCCGAAATAAAGATTCCGGCTGAGGTAACAGTAGCTATTCGGGAAGATAGTGACCTTGATCTAATATGCATTCATGCAAAGAATGTAGTGGTGGTACCTTGAGCTATTGTTTCACAAATTGTGAGAAAAACATCGGCAAGACTAACTGTGGATATCCAAAAAGGGCATGAATTTGAGGAGCCGACCTTAGATTCAAAACCATCACAAATTTGAGCATTGCATATTTTTTCAGTGTATAGACCCCTTCCTAAGTTACGCTTATTGAGGGAGGTCCAACATGTCAGAAGTGGGGTCATTTTGTGCCATGTCAAATATATTACAGGGGATTATTCGGAGGTTGTTTTCAATCCAGCTTGGTATCCACCGCCAGATGTCTTGACGGAAGAGGTGAATCTCAATTTTGTAATGGGCCCTAGGAGCTTGATTGGGACAAAAATTCTTCAATGGGATCGAGTTTATATCGATAAAGAGGAGGTCTCTCCTGAGCAGGTGTTACTGAGTGGGGTGCATTCAGCCACAACTTTTACCTCAACATTGATCTCTCCTCCCATACCAGCTCCTCATCTGCACTCTGTCAATTGTGAGGAATGGAAGAAGCAGGTTACCTCTGGAATGGCTCAATTCCTGAGTGTGAGAATACTCATCTACCTACAGTTCCAACTCAGGGCATGTCAAAGGTGGACGGATACTTATTCTACCAAAATGTGTTTTGAAGCGACAGTATCTACAAGATTGATCCACCTTGGGACTGCAATATTTTAGCCAAGTTCAATGTTGCAGATCTGACAATGTACTTGAGGATCTGGAAGCTTCGGCAAATGAGTTTGAAGCTCCCCCAACTTTGGGAGACTGCGCGGGGCTTTGGAGAGGAACCAACCAATCTTTAGGGGGGAGGGCCGCCGAACCCCCTTTTTCCTTCTTCCTTTCCCTCCTTTCCTTTCTTCCTATTCCATCTTTCTTTTTCCAATCTTTCCTTCTTAAAACTTGTCAATTCTGAATTTCTACTATTTTTACTAGTCTTTGCCTATTTTGAATTCTTCCTATTAAAAACATTGTCTGAATTATGAATTATTTTTTGTTATTATGCTATTTCTTATTTTAAATTATTGCCTATTATAAATTCTTGCCTATTATATTCTATTTCTTAATTAAAAGCATTGCTTAATAGATAAATCTTAATCCCTCTTATTTATAACGGTTGTTTTGTTTAGTAAAGGAGGCCTTGTTTTTGATATATGAATTCAAGTTTTATCTTAGAGTTTTCCCTTTCGAGGGTTGTACCCGACGTCGAGGAACTACTCCGGCTGTCTCTTGTTTGAGGTGGCGATCGTCTCCAAGGATTCGAGTTGTACTCCGACTATATCTTGACCCCGCCGATATATTTATCTGTCTGTTCGTTCTCCCTGCACCCCTGCAGGTCATTTTCCAGCCCTCTCCTACATCTAACAGGTCGTTGTCCTCTACTTTCTTGTTGATACCAGCCCACCTCCCAGCAGGCCGTTGCCACTGCTTCCCTCCGGTCAACAAAATCTGGCTACTTCCCAGCCCGCCAAATCACCTACAACTCCTCCCCGCACCCTTGCAAATTGCTGTCCAACCCTCTTTTGCAGCCAGCGATGCTGTCCTCTTTTTCTGCCTTTCCAACTGCTGTCCCGCTACTCCCAGTTGTTGTCCAATCCAAACAACCTCAAACGCCCTTGGGATACACTCTCGAGGTGTTCGTTTGTGTTGTTTTGTGCTTTTGTGATGGTATTTCCAGTTTGTGTATGTTGTAGCCCTCTTTTCATATTAATAAAAGTTGCTTTTGTGGTTTGAGCTTTCTCCTCAGGTATCATTTGGTTACAGTGGCGCAGTTTGCCCTAAATTTCATCCCAGAATTGAGTTCTTCTTACATACTTATTACTCAACCGCCGCACGTTAGAAACGAGAAGTGGAATGAGAAGATTTCAAATGTAAGGACTTAAGAGTTGCATTATGGAAACCCCCATCTATATGCAGCTCCTGCTTAGAATGTGCCCAAAGAAGATGACTACCTATTCTACCAGAATGTGTTTTGGAACCATAGTGCCTATTGGATCAACCTACTAGGACTACAGTTAAGAATTTTTCTGTCCCGAAAGATTAAAACAGCTCTCTCACTGTCCTTATGCCGACATAAGCTTCGACAAATGAGGTCGAAGCTCCCCCAACCCAAGGAGAAGGACACTGGTGATGAGAGTTCCCGTGTGAGCAGGAGGGAGCGCGGAAGACTCTCGCGCGAATGGGAAAGGTGGGCCGGCCCGACCGGTCCAATTGGGGGCCCGTCCAGGGTGATCCTGAACTGAATGGCTTGGGCGAGGTTTCTAACGGGGCTAGTGGCCCTCTCTTGCTTCCTTTTTCGCTTCTTCTCCTTAGGAATGATTTTAATGGCTATTCTGAGTATTCCCACCCCTTCCTTTTGTAAGTGTTCCCTATCTTCCACTTTTTTTTCTCCTCTTCTTTCCTTTCTTGTTTCACGTCTAGCTAGGGCTATATGTATGCTAGTTTGCTAAGAGTCTAAGGAGTTTTTTGCTATGCATTGATTACAGATTTCCTGTGTGGATTCTTTTTCCTTGTTCTAAGGTTATATCCGAGGAGGTGGTGGTGCTCTGGCTATTTCTTACTTCGAGGTGGTGATTGTATCTCCCATTTCTGCCTTCCCTACTTCTTCTCCTCTGCTTCCTTTAGCCACTGACCATCCCCAACCGCTTCCCTCCTGCACCGTCGACCTCGTTTTTGCTGCAACAACCTGCTGTCCAGCACGTTCATGCCCCTCCCGTCATCCTATCGGCACCCCTACAGCGGTTACGTTGCTGTACCAGATCTTCTCCATCGCTGCCCGTGCTGTTCCAAATCTTCCCATCGCTTCCCTTGTCGTCCAACACCTTCCAGCCACCAATCCCCCTGCCTCCGACCACTTACAACCCTCCATACATGATGCTTTCGCAATTCTGCACCCTTCCCTCGCTGCCATTAGCACTCCCTTGCTGCCACCATCGTTGCCAACCATCCTGAACCACTTAGACGACCTTCACCATCTTTGGAATACACCTTAGAGGTGTTTGTTTGCGTCAGTTAATGTTTTAGTGATATTATTTTCTATTTGAGTGTCTTGTAACCCTATTTCCATATTAATAAAAGTTGTTCTTGTGGTTTGGGTGTTTCTTCACCGCTATCATGCACACAGGACAAACTACTTAACGTGAATTTGCATGAAATTGTAAGTCACAAGTCACTAAGATTGGTAAAATAAGTAGAGAGATATCATGAAGGGTATAATCACAAGTCACTAAGGCTGTCTTTTTAGATTGAAAGTTTTGGAGGCATAACCGAAAATATGAAGACCAAAAGTAGTTTACATAACTTAAGAACACGACTAAAAAGTAAATTAAATCCTGCCTTAGAGCCTTATACAAATGTTTCCTTATTTTTAAAAAACGCAACTTTTGAATCTCCACAGATCGAGAAGGAGGGATTCCGTTGGATATAACAATTGAGAAATTTGATATCAACGGCTATCTTGCAAAGCAACAATTTGGATATGGCAAATTTGTCGCCCCTTGCCTGTATTATTCTTCACCGCCCTCAGGTTCAAGTAATGGATCCATTTCATCTTCAAATAGCCAAACGGTAGTTATATATGGTGTTTTCGCATTTTTATTTATGGTGATTGTTATTCTTCCCTCTTCTTTTAAATTTGCTTTACTTTGTTTTCAATCAGATGCCCACACATAGTTTTCTCAAGCGCCAGCGGAGAGCTCTTCTCGTTTTCTTTTGCATTCCTGTTAGTCCTGGAAGAAGCAGAGTAATTTTTGTCTTTCCAAGAAATTTTTCTTTGTGGATTGATCTAATTGTTCCACGTTGGATTTTCCATGTGGGACAAAATTTGGTTCTTGATTCCGATCTGTCCCTTCTACATCTAGAGGTAAAACGAAATTCTTATTATTGAGCTCTGGTTTGACATTATCGATATAGAACACAATTTAAGTTCGCTTTGCCTTATTTTCCCAAGAGGATCGATCACCCAGATATAGGGATTTTTTCTTCTAGTAGAGATCTCAACTTCATTGAAGCATGGAGGTTAACTAGCATTTGAAATTTAGGGGATCTGTGTCCTGGCCTTTAAAATTCTATGTCCTGCCTTCCACATTGATGATTAGGTTAGGATTTGGAAGTCCCATATAACCTGTACTTTAGCTAAGATGGGAAAAGATATGAATGCCACATTAACTAAATGACTTTTATCATTAGTATATGTCTGCTCCTTTCTAGGTATAATGCATTAATCATGAGTTTTTTCTGCCCATAAGATTTGTGCTGCCACTCTAGTCCTGTTAGATTTTAGTTCTAGTTCTTTGTCAAGTTTGGTTAAGGACTCGAGCCTAAACAGTCTTTTTGATGTGGTATTTAGATCTTTTTTGCTATATATATGGTGTGTGGGTGCATCTGAGTGTGATCTACTTAGTCTGTCAAAAAACTGTAAAACAGCTGCCACAAATTTGGATTTTATAGAGCGTGTTTTTATGCAACTCCTTTAGCATTGTTGCATCTTAGCCTGGTTATCTTTTATATTTGGAACTTCTAATTCATTAAATTTGTAGATTGTTGTCTTACAAACTGAAATAATAAGTTCTGAAATTATAAATGTTAGTTAATTTGCTACTATGGATAATGCAGAGGACTGTTGAAATCTATACATTCCATAATTGTTAAAAATTAGAATAATGTGAAATAAAGTGGAATACTTAATTGTTTCATTGATATGAACGAGGGTCTAAATAACCCTTACAAGAATCCTATAATAGGAAAAATAATAATAATAAATGATGTGAAAGGAAAGATATATCACCTGATATCTCAAATAATTAATTCATATTAATTATTATGAGATATAGGAAATAACATAAAATAAGAAAACAAATAATTCCTAATCTAAGGAAATAAATATAAAATAGGAAAGAAAATATCTTATTATTCTAAGGAAATAATTTATTCCTCATAACTTCTTATAGGAATAAATTATTTTCTATTATAATTCTTAACACTCCCCCTCAAGTTTAGAATGTATGTTCATAATTCCTAACTTGCTGAGTAGTGAAGACAAAATTGGTCATTTGGATTATCGAATTTGCTTGATTTAGGCTTGACTGAATTTTGAGTTTTGTTTATCTTATGTTTCTGCGTAGAAGAGAGATTCAGGTTTGGCTGAATTTGTTGGATTCAGACTTTGTTGAATTTTGAGTTTTGCAAGAAAAGAGACAACCTACAGGAAAACTGATTTTTAGTTGACCGCAGTTGTCGTTGGCTGCAGATAAAACATGTAAATTACACCCAGTAAATTCTGCTAACAGAGAAAGCAGCAGAAGAAATGGAGGCCGGAAGTAGAGCTCCCTCTGACGCTTGGGCCAAGGAAGAAAAAAATACTTCACGATAAAGGGTTGACTGGAAACGCAACTCCCCATGACGCTTGGGCATGGAAGAAAAATACTGCAGAAGAAATGACCGGCTGGAAACGCAACTCCCCTGACACTTGGGCAAGGAAGAAAAAAAGATATTGGAGGAGGAAGATCTGACGATGGATTTTGCCGGCATTGTCAGATCCACGACAGTGATATCTCCGGCAAGATGATACAACACAAGAAGTTTTTGGATAGTTTGTGGTGATGTCTGGCTAAACTCCAAAGCATCTTTGCTATCATGGTTTCTTGGGAACCGCGTACAGAAGTGAAGTAAGATCCCTCAACTTTCTGAAAAACCTCGGAGAAGGAGAATCCTCCAAAACATCAGCCCGTGCATTTCTAGGCGATGGCAGTGGCAACAAGCTTCTAGTCGGATCTAAAAAGTTAGGAGTGTGATGCAGATGGTTCCTCCTCATCATTGGCTGTGGTATGCTGACTGGAAGAGTATCTGATTGCACTCTAGCCTGCAAGGCATTAGCCGCATTGATAGGCGGAGATGAAGTAGGAGACGCCGAGTACGGAGGTGAGGGTCGGTACTCCTCAAAATTGAAGCTGCCCTTTGTATGACCAAATTGCCAAGGAATTGTCATTTGATGTCCAAAATAATCAGGTGGAGACACTCGCTGCTCTGTGACTGCATCTATAGAAGAATGTAGCAGATGATTTGCCATCGGCGTAGTTTTCCAGCTATGAGGCCGCTGGAAAACGGGTGGGGTGCACACACGCTAGGGATAAAATACTGGATGCATGCCTTTCTCCTGACGGGGAAGCAGGAAAAACCCTTGTCGGATCAGCAACTGGGATTCCGAGATAGAGATATTGCTCAATTGGCTCTCCACTGGCGGGAATGCCTGCAAATTGAATCCCTTCTCCTCCTCCCGAGAAAGGGCTTTGCGATCGACGAAACGTCATAGCTTAGATCGTAGTTAGAAGACTAGTTGGAAGATGACAACAATCTGAAAGCTCTATAAGCGAGGATAAACCAGAGAAGGGAGTATATGGCCTCTAGGAGAAGGATAGACTTCGTGTATGTCCTTCTATAGAAGGATGCCGACGATGGCATGTTGTCTCCCAAAAGCGGAGGTGTCTCGCACTGCGTCGTCCATCGTCCAATGATAGCCATCGAATCAAAGTCATCGCGTGGCGAGAGTATGATGTCGACGATCATCGGTTCCGTCATGCCTTGCCGTCATAATCCAGAGTTCTTCAGGGCTGGCGAGAGTTCTTCGATCGCAAGGTTGAACCTCTCCTCGCACCGCCACACTCGACCAACACTGGCTACGACTAGGCGGAGGATTCGGGCGGTGAGGACGGCGTGTAGGGTCTGCTCGGTTCTACTGGCATCTGATTGATGATGCACCATGATCGGTGGCATCCTTCAGTTATCAAATAACAAAGATCTGATCTACGACCAAGCCGGAGAATGGTCGACCCTCTTCTGCGGAGGATGGCGGCGTCAGGTGTGAGAAGAGTGCGGAGGAAGGGAATAGATAGGGATTGGAGATAAGAAAAAGTCGTTGTTTCAAATATCAAGATGAGTGTCTCTCCCTTCCCGCAAGGAGAATGACCGGAAGGTAGTTCGAAAGTTCTATAAGGAGGATCAGTCGCTAGGGTACAAAATTAGGCTCTAATACCAAGTTGAAATTTAGAATAATGCGGAATAAAGTGTAATACTTAATTGTTTCATTGATATGAACATAGGTCTAAATAACACTTACAAGAATCTTATAATAGGAAAAATAATTTAAAAAAAATAATATGAAAGGAAAGACGTATCACTTGATATCTCAAATAATTAATTCATATTAATTATTAGGAGATATAAGAAATAACATAAAATAGTAAAACAAATAATTCATAATCTAAGGAAATAAATATAAAATATGAGAGGAAATATCTCATTATTCTAAGGAAATAATTTATTCCTCATAGCTTCTTATAGGAATAAATTATTTCCTATTATAATTCTTAACAAATACATTGTAATAATGACGATATATAAATATCTGTGAATCTCTAGGGAGTAGGGGTGTAAACGAGCCGAACACGAGCGAGCCATGCTCAGCTCGTGTTCGGCTCGTTTATATTTCAAGCTCAAAAAATGTGTTCGTGTTCGGCTCGTAACACGAGTTGTTCACGAACAAAGAGACCTTTTAATAACCCTAATCATGTAGTCATAAGACAATAAGAGTTTGAGCAAGATTTAAGAATTATTATTTATGTTAAAACATCATTTGAATCTAATTTAATAATTTTTATT
>JXCR01100236.1:86944-129110 GCA_002079205.1 Phalaenopsis hybrid cultivar
TATATATATATATATATATATATATATATATATATAAGACACCTTTTTCTAATATTTAAAAATTTATTTTATTTTCTACGGTTTATTTTGCTGCTTGATTAACATTAACTTGGTATTCTTCAATATTCTTCAATGACAATTAAGCTCTAAAGCTTTGAAATATGTACTTTTCATAAAATAAAAATTTATTTCTTTCTTTTTAAAAAACAAAAGCTAGTTTTACAAATATTAAATTCTAAGGGGTATGTCCGTAATTTTTTTCTATTATTTATTGATTCCTATTTGTGAAGATAAAATAAGAAACAAAATACGGAGGAACACTGAATAAAGCCACAGCATTTATTCTAACCTCCGTATGATTGACAAGGACTAGATTGGCATATTCGAGACTTGGAAGATTTACATATATGCCATTCAACTCTTATGTTCTTACATATCCAACCCGCAGACTTTGATTTTTTGGATGACATATTATCCATGAAAAGATATATATAAGTTTTTTTAAGGGATATAAAAGATTAGGTGGTCTAAATGACAAAAAAAATCAAATTTTAGGTGTCACGTGTAAATAGATAAGATGTTCGACTTACATTCATACGCTCAAATCCTATATATTTACATACACATATATCATCTTACTTATGCATAAAAATATACATTTAACTTATCAAAAAGTTAAAATGATGATATTTTTTTTATGTATGGTCAATGATGGCCCACCAAGTTGGTAGATGCCGACACTATGCATCATTCTTTTTTGGCGCTAGTAGGCAATGAAGGCAACGAGAGTTAGTTGTCAAAAGTTTGCGTGGCTGAGGTAAAGATATTGTATTAAGGTAATAATGGTTAGGCGGTAGCTATAGAAGCGAAGTGGTGGTCAGGTGATGGTAGGCGAGTTGTAGTTATGTGATAAATGTAGTAGCGAGGTTGTATCGTGGTGATCATAATTGGGCAAACAATAGCTGAGCAGTGGTGGCTAGTTGACTATAATTAAGTATCCTTGCCCCAGAGAATAGGTGGGTAAATGTCAGGTGGTGGTTGTCAGGTGACCATAGTGGCTAAGTGATAGAATACTAGTAACTAAAAACAAGTGATAAATGTCGAGAGATCGTAGACAGTCCCACAATAGAGTTCAGGAGATTGTAGTTGGGCAATGATAGTTGGACAATCATATTCGAGTTAAGATGGTCTGGCTGACGACTGTATATGGAGAACAAAGAATATGCAATGGTGGTCAGACAACTTTGATCGAGCGACCATAATTGAGTAGTGGTGATTGTTAGTGTGGAGACCGGTTCGGATTCCCGCTTCCGCCTCCCGATCGCGATGTTTCACGAATCTTGCTCCCGCTCCTCCCGTTTCGTGAATCAGCGGCAGCGTCTGCCACGAAGCGAAGCTTCGCTTCGTCCCGCTCACATGTTCCCGCTCCAATGTCGTGAGAGGTCGTGATAGTCATGAAACATTGCCAACCTCCCTTCCTGTTTGCGATAAAAGGCTTTAGACGGCTCTCCTTCAGTTTTAGAAGTCGGGGTGTTCTTCTTCGGTTTTCCTCGGGATAGAGGAAGGAAGGTGAAAGGAGTAGTTCCTTGGGTGAAGGAAGAAGAAAGAAGGCGAAAAAGATTGTGTCCCTTGGCTTCTTCTTGGTGACTTGTGGCAGAAGAGAAGTTAAGGTTTATTTCTCTTGTAAGTTTATCTTCTTCGGTGTATCTCGGTGTAGAGTTTATTCGGTGTATCTCGATGTAGAGAGAGAAGAAAAGAGACAGAAGAAGAGAGAGCAATGAAGTGAGAGAGAGATATTCCTCTTGTAAGTCGAGGTGATCGATTGGTGTAAATTCTCCAAGCAGTAAAATTCTCTGCAACTCTGTGGACATAGTCAATTTGTCGAACCACGTAAATCTATGTGTTCCGTAGTGTTATTGTTTTCTGATGTAAATTTTTCTCGTTCTATTTTTCGCTTCGTCGATCGTTCTCCTGTTTGATTTATATACATACCACATCAACTGGAGTTGTATATCATATCTAGATCTCGCAACATCAGTGATTAAGCATTCATAATTGCATGATAGTGACTAGACGGTGACAATCTGATAATGGTAATCGATCAATGACAGCTGGTGACCATGGTTAAGTAGTGAAGGTGTAACAGCACCCCAAAAATCTTCAGCACTTCATCAGACGATCTAAAATCATATGCTTAATCATAAGATATTTTTTAATGTATTGGTGCCTTAAAATTAAAAAATGAATTAACAATGAAGAAATTTAGAATAGAACTATCAAATTTCATTATATTAAATTATTAAAAAAAATGAGTAAATCAAATAGAATCTAGACATAATTTCATTACCATAGAATTTTTGTATCGCTTGTAGACTAAACCAAACCTTGCACGCCATTACCTAATTTTATATTCCTCCATTATCTTACAAAGATATCATATCTCATGTAATAGCTCGAGGCTTACACTCAAAGAAGATGATTTGAATATATAAATATTAATTTTTTTTTATCATAATTTAAGCCAAATTTCTATCTGAATATAATAAAATATAGTGTCAATCAAATGTTTCCAACTCTAACTTGTAGCATCAAAGTGCTGCATAATTGTCAATTTAGACTCATAAAAAACTTAATATAATCATTGTCTCAGTGTAAGCTGAGATTGAGGTAGCAGTTTAGCGCCAGTGTGGTGTCAGACCGTACTTTCAGGTGATTTGCAAGACAGCAACTTGATCGGACTAAGTATGGTTAATGACAAATATGATTTTTTTTAAAAATAAAATAAATTTGTAATAGTCATTGCAGTTTTTTGAACAGTTGTTTCTTTCGTAGCAGCTTTACGACTGTTTCTTCAAGTTGTTACAGCTGCCCCAAACAGATCCTGAAGTAAAATTAAAATATTTAGGTCATTTTCGAAGATTTTTGTTGTCAAGATATGAATCTATGTGGACCAATCTTTTCCATGTGCTTGAAACATATAATCCTTTTTGTCTGCCCCCCTGCTGAAACTGACATGTGGTAATATGTCCAACTTATGACTTTCATGAGTATTACTTAATGACTATATATTATGGCATTTACATAAATTTCACATTATTTTTAAATATTTACTAATCTAACGCCTAAATTTTTATATTCACAAATTATTGACATCACATAAAAAATATCAATATTATTAACTTTTTATTATAAGTGAAATTAAGTTTAGATGTTAGATATGGAAACATATAGAAATTGAGCAATATGATGTAAATCTTCCAATTAATTTCCCCCATTAAAAAGAAAATCAAAATTAAATGAAAACTTTTTTTTATGAATGAAATTTGAAACTTAAAATAATAATAATAATTTGCATAGAATCAATTATTTTTATGGAAAGTTTATGTATCTACCACATAATCCATGTGTGTATATGCATACATTCATTTAACATAACAAAAAAATTATTATTTTTTAAATAAAATGCACAATCATATGCATAAATTTATGAGCCTAACGTATTAGTATATATACAAATATAAATTTTGATTGTCAAATATGTAAATATATAAAAAAAATTAATATGTGTAATTTAAGGGCGTAAACGAGCAGAACAAGAGCGAGCCTAGGCTCAGCTCATTTATATTTTGAGCTCAAAAAGTATGCTCGTGTAGCAAACGAGCCGAACACGAACAGAGAGTCATTTTTAATTATACTACTCATCAAAGATATACACACACACAAATCTTTGTTCGAATTAGGCTCGTTAATTTAACGAGTTAAACACGAGCTTCTTAATGAGTCGAAAGTGAACTGTTCCCGAACGAGCTGTTTTGGCAACCCTATGTGTAATTGTTAAATTTTTTTTGGAATAAAATACAACTTTGAACCGATTATGTTCTTTTAAAATTAAATTAGAAATAATAATAATAATAATTTATATTAAAACTGTACAGCACTAATTATATTTGGAGTCATTGAAGAACCCGATTTGTAAAAATAAAAAAGATAGGTTGGTCTGTCAGACAACTTCAAGGACATTCCGGTCGGTTTAAACCGGCCGGACCGATCCTCCACAGTTTCGACCCAAAGCAGATCTCAACCAATAATCACGCTCTGTCCTTGAAGCCACGTGTCATCAACCAGACTGAGTTGCATGCCTATTTATTTGTTAAATATGCAGCAGTACGATCCTATAGAACAGATCCTGTTCAAGTAAGGTCGTGATTTTGAGTCTTCCAAAGTGCTATTTAACTTTAATTAATTAAATTGTTTCCGCGATGTGGGACTAATAACCTTTCATTAAACCGCCTCTTCAACAAATATATAAAATATCGATATATTAAAATATATTTAATTCAATCGTCCGTAATTTTGAAGTTTATATTTATTATGCGATTTATTGATATATTATAATTTAAATATGAAAATGTAATTAAAGAGTTTTTAAATTCAAATTCTTAATTATGTGAACTTCAATTGAAGTATATTTATGGTTTTATTTTTTTTTTACATTAATTAAACAATTGTTAATGAATATTGATATTGAGTTAATACAATGTCTACTTATTTCTCTATTTCAGTGAATAAATTTGTTAGCATTTGTTCAAATTATGATTTATTAATTGTTTTAATTATATAAATATGAGAATTAGGCACTAATCTCAAATTTAATGAATTAATTTTTTTATTATTTTGACTTGTAAATTATCTTTTAATATAATAAGTTAAATTCTCATTCATTGTTTAATTTTATTGATTAACTGTTTTAATTATTTATTTGATTAATTTAAGCAATTGATATACAAACCAAATGTTGATCATACAAATATTTACATACCTAAAGTACTTTTGTGATTTAAGATTAAAAACCTTAGGTCATAATTTATATTTGAACCAAAGTACTTAAAATTTGAGAATTTACATGCATACAACTGGTAAGTCAAAGGAGGAAAACTGTCAGTGCTTACGAATCCATGCAAGTCAAAGGAGGGTAAACTGACAGGAGACTCGGAAGCTCAATTGTCCGATCAAAAGTATCAAGACCAAAACTAACTAAGGCAATCAAATAGCTCGAACCCGAGCGCATCAACTGAAAGCGAGAGATGGAGGGGGATCCAAGCCATTCTTCATGATGAAATCAACCCTAGGGCGACCTTTTGGGCCCTACAGTTTTATCAGGGGCATCCAATAGTCTCTCTTAATATAAAGGACTCGCCAATCTAGCCAGCTGAGCCTTAAAGCAATCAGGTTATGGGTACAGTCAAGCTCTGGGCACATATATGTAAAATATCTATAATAACATTTATTGTCCCAAAGACATAAATATAATTTTACATATTATACTATCTTTATTTTTGAATAGGAGATCGTTCTATAAATACAAACCCCCTCTCAAATTAATGTTCATTTATTGTGCATCTTTCTGTTTGATATCACCATTATTGTTGAATTTCTTTTATATAGATTACATTTTTTGTTCGAATCAAACACAAAAAATTAAATTTATGGAAATTACTTCTATCAAAATCAACATATCAAAAAGCACCACTTGAAATTATTTATTATTATTATTATTTTACTCTTTATAATTTCTATGAAGTAAAAAATATTTTTCACTATTTTTCTTGTCACATATTTTAGACCTTAATTCACTACTTATCAAACCTTAGAAATTATTATAGAAACATTCTCGAAAACCTTTATTAACAAATTAGTATATTTACAATAAAAAAAATATAATAAATAGCAAAAATTATATTTATTGACGTGTCATCAAAAAAAAATTTTTCGCCAGACACAAGTCTCAAAGTATTTTGAGCAAGCAACATTCCGAATCAAAATTTAAGATTATATAGTCCCAATTTTTGTAGATTTATAGTCAAATTGAACGTCTCCACAACAGAAAACCAACAAACCCAAAATCCTTCAAGTATGATGTCATTAAGACTCATAGATGTTGGGAAAAGTACATGTGAACCAGTTAATGATGATCCCATGAAATGATGTATTTTGAGAGATTGGTTAAATTTACTAAAACTTCTCTTTAAAGAACATTAAATAGCATATCACCGTTCACTTGAAAAGAGGATAGGAGAAGAAAAGAGTGATCGCACTGCTAAAGTTTAAAATCATAGTCATTGTCTTCATCACATGAATAACGATCGACCGCTAGAGTTTGTCAAACACTAAAATTTGTAGTTAACAACCGAAGCTTATTACCGACCGCCAGAAGCCATCATCAACCACCATTAAGACCAACTACAACAATTATACCAACCAATTACAACTTTTGTAGCCAAATTTATTGTTATATACACAAATACATAATAATTCTGTGGTATGTATGTAAATGCATCTAAAAAACAAATAAAGAAAAGGATGACATTTCTCGTAAGGAACAATTGCCTGACAGTTGCTGAGGATGAAATCTCTCCTAAGCAACAATAGCCTGAGATATGTTGAGGATGACACCTTCATATTTGCCCTAGAACCATTTCATCACATCATCCTTCGTGACTCGATGCTGAACGTCAACACGAGATTTGCAACAACGGTGCCGGCTCACTCGGTAAACAGGACGCTCGAGAACAACATAGAAGTCCATGCCATAGATTCCAATTGAGGATCATACAAGTGGCCAAGTCACAAACCATAAAAACAATGAAAAAACATTAAAAGATATACATTGTATTTCATGTTATTATGGGGGCATAACAAGTGAAGTTCAAAGAAGAAGCAAAAGGAAGATTTACATTCTTATGTATTTACATATCTAAAACCTAAACTTCAATGTTTACATATGTGCTACACATGCATTTTCACTTTTTTTCAAGTTAAAATAGTGATATTTCTAATGTGATATGAAAGATTTGGGTGGTATAAATGTTAAAAGTAAAATTTAGATGTTTGATTTGTAAAAACAAAAGAAATAAGTGGTATATATGCAATTGCCTCATATGAATCCCGTGTCTTTAAAAAATGAGTGAGATACATGTCCTGCAAGTGGCAAGTCAAACTCAAATCAAACCTGAAACAAACACATGAGTCAAAATTAACAAACCTAATGAGAGATGACTCAAAAAATAGGATGATAAATTCAATCATACCGTCAAATCAAGTAAAATAGCATTGCGATCAGCCTAAATCAAGCCCTAATTCCTACAACAAAAACAACAACAACAACAAACAAGGCTTTGTCTCATTAAGTGGAGTCGGCAACATGAATCATTTTTTTCCATTGTGTCCTAAAGAGTGTCATAATTTCATTTAACTAATAAATTATGATCATTTTTATACAACATGCCCGTGTCCTTTCTAATAAATCTAGCATAAATCCTAATTAGTTAAATTGACCCATTTTACCCAAAAAAGAAGCCAAATCATTCAATAAGTCAAATTGACCCAACCGAACTACATATTGTCTCCCAATAATTTAACCATAACTTAATAAAACCTGGTTTAGCTCAATTGGCAACTAAACCAAGTTAGTATAATTGGTCTAAACTTCAACAAATATAGTACATTTGACCAAAACAGCTAAAAATACTAACAATGCACTATGAGAAACAAATCTAGGAAGAAAACGAAAGCAAATTCTATGGTTTCCATTTAAAAAAATCATTCAACTAAATGTAACAAAAAATTGGTCATCACAATTTGCTTGAATTAGCATATGAAATCACCCTATAATTTTATTGTTCAATTTGAATATAAAATTCATTCGCTAAAAAACTCTTTAAAAAAAAAAATTATTCTTATTATAAGAAGAATAAAAACCAAAGACAAACAAAAAATAAAAAATAAAAGACAATCCCAAATGGCCCCTACATCTTTGACTGTCAACTGTAATAAAAACATAAACATCTAGCTGCTGATGAAATACAATGAAATATATTAGCAGGAGGCTCAGATTTTTGCTACTGTGCTCAAAGGAAGGCTACATCAAGCCCTCCTCATACAAGAGGTGTCAGAAAAAGGCAATAATCATCACAGCCATCAATACCTCTGGATTTCACAAGAAACAATGTGAATGATATCACAAAATGAATAACATATTTCAAAATTAAATCAAAATAACAACGGGAAATCAGTAATAAAGCCATCATAGCTCAACTATCTTGCATTTTTACTCCCAAGGGAAAAAAATATTTACATATCAAATAAACGTAGAGCAAATGTATCATTGGGAAAATTCAACCTACGCCATGTCAAAATTTTACACAAAAAAATGAAGCTGAACAAGAAAACCAGAGCAAGCAACATATAGAGGCAAAAACAAGGATACTCAACAGATAGTCTCACATCGGCAGCACAACTAAAACTGCAAAATATGGTTTTAACTAAGTCAAAGCAACTCGTGAGCCAGCTCGAGCTAGGCTCAATAAATGAATCATGATATGAGCTCGACAAGCCAACAAGCCATGCTTGAATATGCCATGACTCGAGTCGCCAACACGTGTGTCGGCATGTTTAAAGAATATTAATAAAAAAGTTACTTAAAATATATTTAAATTTAAGAGTTGTAACAATAAAATCATTAAAAAATATTAAAATAAAAATATCTGGCTTTGATATATTATTTCTCCTTTGATTCTCATTCTTTTTGTCACTATTACAACAACTGCATGAATCAAAATTATGTTCTCTCGTTCATAATAAATGTCGCCTCATAGCCAACTAGAACTGGTACAAGAAAGAACTTAATTAATTAATTAAGTTCAAAGTCAAGCTAAAGCTAACTTGAACTCAGCCCAACTCATTTGCACTCTTCCTGCAAATCAACAAAAGCACAAAATTGCTGAAGAAAATAACAAGTGTGGAAATGGAAAAACATACTTGATACCAAGATCAATATGCCCCTGAATACCAAATCCAAAACATGCAGTGTCACTTAGGTTCCTTTTTAGAAGCTCATACTCCTTAACTATCAATCCACTTTCGAGAAGTTGCCTCACCTTTTCTCCTCTAACAGTGACATTGCAAATACATTCTTTTCATTACGCCAAATTCAAAAATATCAGACAGTGTACCCTGGCTGGAAAAGGCACAATTTTAAGGGAAATTTACATACGTATCACACAATTCTTATGTATTTACATATCTCACACCAAAAAAAATTCATATTTACATGGCACTTTGGTGCCTTAAACTTGTGCATGAAAAATGTATTTCACCTTTAAAATGTGATAATAGTGTTATTTTTTATGTGATATTAAAAATTTTAGTGCTACGTGCGTAAATATAGAAGTATAGGTGTGAGATATGTAAATACATCAGAATTTCGAGATTTGTATACATATGCCCCCAAATTGAAAGACAAATTAAAATTCCCCTGACATGCCAGACTAATAATTTTCAAGTGCCTTTGGAGAACACAGGAGTTTGCCCACTTAATTGCTCCAACACCTGAAAACATTACAGAAAATCATTAGAATCAATATTAGAAAACAACAATGATTTAAAGAAATAGAATGTAACCAATTGAATCAGGCATATCTCTAAGCTTACGCCAATCAAGCCAGAACATGATGATGGCAAGCGTATGCATAAATGCTTAAATCAATCTCTCATGAAAATTAGATAGATTAAATTAAATAAAATTTAATCATCATTAAAATTATCTTCTCAAGATCATTAAGCTTGGGCTTCAAAAAAAACTTGTCTTTTATAAGAAACTAAGCTTTTCTTTTTATAATATTAACTTTTTAAAATAAGCATGTCTTCTTATAATAAAAAAATTTAAAAGAAACAGACTAATGAGTTAAATAATACTCTAAGACAAAATGCAACGCCAAATAGTTTTCTGAGCTTATTCAATCTTTTTTTACAAAATAATTGAGTTAGACTAAAAGGAAAGATTTAATTAAAGCACAACCGCCCCCCCCCCACAAACCCTTTCTTTTTACTCATTTTTCAACAAGCTGAATAACTCTGATTAGTAAAAATCATAATCCATCTAAATGATTTTAATATACTGATTTATTCACAAGAAAAAAAACAATTACTAATTTAATAAAATCATNTAAAAATCGTAATCCATCTAAATGATTTTAATATACTGATTTATTCACAAGAAAAAATGCAATTAAAATTTTAATAAAATCACAAATTTCATAATTTGTATATGACTACTTAGTCAAAATAAATTATCCTAACTAATCAATAAATATTAATTCACAATTACTTCATAAGGAGTTATGCAATTTATTTATAAAAATTTAGATCAATTAATTAATAAATCAATCTTAAACAAGGACTATACAATGACTTGATCGAAAAATAATCCTCTATATTTATGTTAATGTATTGATTATTCATTGATTAAATTGCTAAACTGATTAATTACTCATTAAAATTTTTAGTTTAGCCCATTTACATATCACAAATTAGTAACTAAAAAATTATCTTGTCTTTTCAAAAAATTTATCATCTTAAGTAAACTACTATTTAAAAAATCCAAAACTTCCATGAAGAGTGCACAAACCTCCCACCATTGCATTATCTAAAAAAGTTGTGCAAAATCCCATCCCTATATCATCGAGGTTGAAGTCCAAATCGCAGTGGCGGTAAATAAAAGCTAGTCCAAGTTAGCCCTCCAGACTGAGCGAGATTTCTGGCAATAGTAGGAACTCAATGAGCCTTCCAAGCAGGCCTCCAAGCTTAGATTTCCTCATCAAGTGAAGAGCTTTTGATGAAGTAAATAAGATTGTGAGGTGATAATGTTTAGAATCCAACACTTAATTTTTAAGATTATATCAATTAATTTTCAGGCAAATCTGCCAACTTTATTATTAGAGGCATTTACATATATATCACAGAAATCTCATGTATTTACGTATCTAAAACCTAACTTTCATAGATAGCAATTGAATCTTTAATAGTGCATAAAAAATACCACTATTACTAAATCTTTAAAAATGAAATACACCTTTTCATGCAAAGATTTAAGAGACAAAGTGTTACAAATGTAAACACAAACTTTAAGTGTTAGATATGTAAATACTAAATACATAGGAATTGTGTGATATGTATGTGAATTTCCCTTTTTACTTCTTTTTTCGGTCAATCAGCCAACTTTGGCATGCTCGAACATTAAGCTTCTCTAAGCTTCTTGCTTGACTTGACATCATACTATTATCCAAATAGAAAATCATATACTCACAAAAAAGCTTAACATATTCTAGCTGTATTCTTGAAGCCTTAAAAGCACAGGCAAAGGCAGGAATGTCATTTAGAATTGGAAAATTACAATACCACTGTTTTTGTTGTTCCAAGGAAACTTCAATCAAAAAAGCATTCTGATATTCAATTCATAAGGAATATTAAGCACAAAAATTAGCTCAAGGATGCTGAAAAAGGTAATAAATATGGAATATAATGATAACAATAATGATACATTCACTCCTCCGGCCAGTAGTTGGGGTTATGGCTTTACCCTTGGAGCTTTGTTCCGTTCCCCAGGACCATGATTATCATAATACTACTAACTACATCGAATTTTTCCTCACAAAATCCATCTTAGCAATCCAACAAAATGCATAAAACATTAGCTTATTCTCATCAATGGCAAACAAATTCATGAAACAAACTTCACCATAAGAACAATAATACAAAAATCCGGATTCACTGGTAAGAATGAGTGTCAAAATCAGACCTAATACAATAGAGATTTGAAATCTTATTTCTCTCTGAGAATCCGGAGCTTATAAATATCAGAGTAAGAAAAACGAAAACAATACCTTGGAAGCTCTCGTGAGGCGATCTCCACTCTCACCCACCGATATGTTGAACACTAGCTTCTGAACTCTGATGACTTGCAACGGAGTAGAAAACCTCTGCTCTGACGCCTGCCATGCCAACATAAATCGATGAGAAAACCTACAAATAGACCCATTGAAATAGCAGAAGCAGAAAGAAAATACGGCTTGGCGAAGAGAGAAGGTGGAATCTACCATAGCAGCCATCAGCGCAGCTTTGAAAAGGAAACGGAGTCCGCGCGCAAGAGCATTGCTAGAACCTAGTGTGGATATATAAAGGTCGTGGGTTTGGGTGCTTGTTTCATGCAACCCGTTGGATTGAAATCAAGCGGTCAGATGTGAAGGGAAAAATGCTCCCTTAGAATCAGGCTGATTACATATCTAACTTAAATATTTTTGGGATATCACAAACTTTTTTATATTAATATATCTAGCAGCTAAATATTCATATTTACGCTCATAAGCTCAAATTTTTAATACCAAAATTTACCATTTTACATAAATATCGAGACAATGGTCTCAAAATATTTTTTGTAGTAAAAAACGTCCAAACTCAAATTAAAAATTATTTGAAATTGTGATTTTAACAAACTCATAATCAAATTGATTGGCTCAACGAGACTAACACAATGACAGTAAAGCTGGTTCAATCTAAGTGAAATCAATGATCGAGCCGTTAAGTCATTTTTTGAAGCTTATAGTGTTCAATTGAAAAATCGAACAAGTTTCAATTCTAATAAGCTTATGATCAAATCGAATTTCCCGACAAGATGAATCCAACGAGCATAAGGTCACTCTATAGTGACATTGTTAAGACACTTGAATGTCCACGAAACACCGTTTGATCGACAAAATCTTTTTTGGAGTGTCTGATGGAATGGTTTTGATTCCTTTCTTAATTGTAAAAATAACTCTTGGACTCTATAAATAGAGTCATCTCTCCCTCGTGAAAAAAGGGGAAGAGATGAAGATATATCTTGAATCGGATGAAGACCCGAGTTTAGAGAGGGGTCGCAAGGAGGAGGTGAAGTTCAACATTACACACTAAATGTTTAGCGAGCACCATATGCTTTTGAAGTCGTTGACTGCCGTTGACAATTTCTCATCGTTCGTCATCAACCACTGTTAGCCCCGATGTTCGTTACAATGCAATCCCTTGTTGAATCATGATGTGCACTTGCAATATCCCAGTGTACGTGGTGGAGTAACGAATCACCATACAGAACAATGTTTCACCCAAAAGACGGTGTGATAACACATCCCAAATATGACAACACACTCACACACCTTAAAGATGGTGTAACGACACACTCCAAATACAGTGCAACAATGCAACCCTCTGGATAATTATTTACAGTCGGAGTGATTTCTCCATACTCGCAATGGAGTAACAATGTGTTTTATATATGGTTCAATGATGCATTTCAAAGTCAATGTAACAATGCATTGTAAAGATAGTGTATTGACGTATCTCAAGGATGGTGTAACCACACACTTCAAGTACAGAGCCACAGTGCACCCCACAATAATTGTTTACAAATGACGTACTTAAAATACAGTAATTTTCTCCTAGTTTTTTTAAATACATGTGCTTTACTAGGTCTGGTTTTGATGGAGCCGTTTCATCGTTGTTTACTTCAGTGACTTGCTTTTTTTTTTTTAATGGTCTATCTGAGCTCAATGTTTAGTGACTACTTTCATTCTCATGCCTATGTAAGTTTTCTCCATGTTTGTAAATCTATCTTTATGTAATGATATTTGCTGCGCATGACCCTCGTTTTGGTTTAAAATTTAGGTCAATGATTGATCTTTAGTACCCAAAATGAAAATATTCTCCCATCCATCTTTATCTTATCCACTTGTTGAGCCCAATCCCTAAAGTACTAACCAATTAAATTATGACAACATCATAATAATGTTTCTCCATACGTCATCAACCAAAAACAAAATATCTAATTAACCACAGCTAAAAATGAATCAAATTTCCCATCTTTAGCCATATTTCCCTTCACCTTCTTCTTCCCCAACAACTTCATGGAGGCTGAGCTAAAGGCCGATGAGTGGGAGCTCCTCTCTCCCAACACCTCCTTCCTTCGCTTCGGACTCGAAGACATCAAAGACCTCTACTCCAAAGAAATAGACTATGTGGACTATTTCATGGAACAACCCTGCCTGATCATCGACACAGAAGACGATCAAGCATCAATCCACCATGATGAATCCCTCCCAGAAATCAAGGTTGAAGATCTCAAGCAAACCGAGCTTAAAGACGATAGCAGAGTTGAAAAGCAGGAAGAGGATTTGGCTGATAAATTACCACGCTCCAAGCCGCCGCCGCGGCCGGCGCTTGTAGCGGTGATAGCCGAGCTGGTACCGATCGCGGTAGCCATGGCGGCGGCCATGGCGTGTGGGTTTCTGCTCGGAAGTGGGCNTGGGCTTTGGAGAGGAACCGGCCAATCTTTAGGGGGGAGGGCCGCCGAACCCCCTTTTTCCTTCTTCCTTTCCCACCTTTCATTTCTTCCTATTCCCTCTTTCCTTTTCCAATCTTTCCTTCCTAAAACTTGTCAATTCTGAATTTCTGCTATTTTTACTAGTCTTTGCCTATTTTGAATTCTTCCTATTAAAAACATTATCTGAATTATGAATTATTTTTTGTTATTATACTATCTCTTTAAAACATTGCCTATTATAAATCCTTGCCTATTATATTCTATTTCATAATTAAAAGCATCGCTTAATATATAAATCTTAATCCCTCTTATTTATAACGGTTGTTTTGCTTTGTGGAGGAGGTCCTGTTTTTGATATATGAATTCAAGTTTTATCTTAGAGTTTTCCTTTTCGAGGGTTGTACCCGACTTCGAGGAGCTACTCCGGCCGTCTCTCGTTTGAGGTGGCGATCGTCTCCAAGGGTTCGAGTTGTACTCCGACTGTATCTTGACCCCGCCGATATATTTATCTGTCTGTTCGTCCTCCCTGCACCCCTGCAGGTCATTGTCCAGCCCTCTCCTACATCTAACAGGTCGTTGTCCTCTACTTTCTTGTTGATACCAGCCCACCTCCCAACCCTTCAGCAGGCCGCCGCCACTCCTTCCCTCAGCTCAACAAAATCTGGCTACTTCCCAGCCCGCCAAATCACCTACAACTCCTCCCCGCACATTTGCAAATTGCTGTCCAGCCCTCTTTTGCAGCCAGCGCTGCTGTCCTCAACTTTTCTGCCTTCCCAACTGCTGTCCTGCTACTCCCAGTTGTTGTCCAACCTTCTCGGCTTGCTACCCCACCTTCCTAACAAGCTCAAACGCCCTTGGGATACACTCTCGAGGTGTCCGTTTGTGTTGTTTTGTGCTTTTGTGATGTTATTTTCAGTTTTTGTATGTTGTAGGCCTCTTTTCCTTTTAATAAAAGTTGCTTTTGTGGTTTGAGCTTTCACCTCAGGTATCATTTGGTTAGAGTGGCGTAGTTTGCCACAAATTTCATTCCATAATTGAGTTCTTCTCACATACTTATTACTCAATCACCGCACGCTAGAAACGAGAAGTGGAATGAGAAGATTTCAAATGTAAGGACTTAGGAGTTGCATTATGGGAACCCCAATCTATATGCAGCTCCTGCTTAGAATGTGCTCAAAGAAGATGACTACCTATTCTACTAGAATGTGTTTTGGAACCATAGTGCCTATTGGATCAACCTACTAGGACTACAGTTAAGAATTTTTCTGTCCCGAACTGAATGGCTTGGGCGAGGTTTCTAACGGGGCTAGCGGCCTCCCCCGCCCCTCTCTTGCTTCCTTTTTCGCTTCTTCTCCTTAGGAAGGATTTTAATGGCTATTATAAGTATTCCCACCCCTTCCTTTTGTAAGTGTTTCCTATCTTCCACTTTTCTTTCTCCTCTTCTTTCCTTTCTTGTTTCACGTCTAGCTAGGGCTATATGTATGCTAGTTTGCTAAGAGTCTAAGGAGTTTTTTGCTATGCATTGATTACAGATTTCCTGTGTGGATTCTTTTTCCTTGTTCTAAGGTTATATCCGAGGAGGTGGTGGTGCTCTGGCTATTTCTTACTTCGAGGTGGTGATTGTATCTCCCATTTCTGCCTTCCCTACTTCTTCTCCTCTGCTTCCTTTAGCCACTGACCATCCCCAACCGCTTCCCTCCTGCACTGTCGAGCCCGTTTTTGCTGCAACAACCTGCTGTCCAGCACGTTCAGGCCCCTCCCGTCATCCTATCGGCACCCCTACAGCGGTTACGTTGCTGTCCCAGATCTTCTCCATCGCTGCCCGTGCTGTCCCAAATCTTCCCATCGCTTCCCTTGTCGTCCAGCACCTTCCAGCCACCAATCCCTCTGCCTCCGGCCACTTACAACCCTCCATATATGATGCTTTCGCAATTCTGCACCCTTCCCTAGCTGCCATTAGCACTCCCTTGTTTTCACCATCGTTGCCAACCATACTGAACCACTTAGACAACCTTCACCATCCTTGGAATACATCTTAGAGGTGTTTGTTTGTGTCGGTTAATGTTTTAGTGATATTATTTTCAATTTGAGTGTCTTGTAACCCTATTTTTATATTAATAAAAGTTGTTCTTGTGGTTTGGGTGTTTCTTCTCCGCTATCATGCACACAGGACAAACTACTTGAACGTAAATTTGCATGAAATTGTAAGTCACAAGTCACTAAGATTGGTAAAATCAGTAGAGAGATATCATGAAGGGTATAATCACAAGTCACTAAGGCTGTTTTCTTAGATTGAAAGTTTTGGAGGCATAACCGAAAATATGAAGACCAAAAGTAGTTTACATAACTTAAGAACACGACTAAAAAGTAAATTAAATCCTGCCTTAGAGCCTTATACAAATGTTTCCTTATTTTTAAAAAACGCAACTTTTGAATCTCCACAGATCGAGAAGGAGGGATTCCGTTGGATATAACAATTGAGAAATTTGATATCAATGGCTACCTTGCAAAGCAACAATTTGGATATGGCAAATTTGTCGCTCCTTGCCTGTATTATTCTTCACCGCCCTCAGGTTCAAGTAATGGATCCGTTTCATCTTCAAATAGCCAAACGGTAGTTATATATGGTGTTTTCGCATTTTTATTTATGGTGATTGTTATTCTTCCCTCTTCTTTTAAATTTGCTTTACTTTGTTTTCAATCAGATGCCCACACATAGTTTTCTCAAGCGCCAGCGGAGAGCTCTTCTCGTTTTCTTTTGCATTCCTGTTAGTCCTGGAAGAAGCAGAGTAATTTTTGTCTTTCCAAGAAATTTTTCTTTGTGGATTGATCTAATTGTTCCACGTTGGATTTTTCATGTGGGACAAAATTTGGTTCTTGATTCCGATCTGCACCTTCTACATCTAGAGGTAAAACGAAATTCTCATTATTGAGCTCTGGTTTGACATTATCAATATAGAACACAATTTAAGTTCGCTTTGCCTTATTTTTCCAAGAGGATCGATCACCCAGATATAGGGATTTTTTTCTTCTAGTAGAAATCTCAACTTAATTGAAACATGGAGGCTAACTAGCATTTGAAATTTAGGGGCTCTGTGTCTTGGCCTTTAAAATTCCATGTCCTGCCTTCCACATTGATGATTAGGTTAGGATTTGGAATTCCCATATAACCTGTACTTTAGCTAAGATGGGAAAAGGTGTGAATACCACATTAACTAAATGACTTTTATCATTAGTATATGTCTGCTCCTTTCTAGGTATAATGCATTAATCATGAGTTTTTTTATGTCCATAAGATATGTGCTGCCACTCTAGTCCTGTTATATTTTAGTTCTAGTTCTTTGGCAAGTTTGGTTAAGGACTCGAGCCTGAACAGTCTTTTTGATGTGGTATTTAGATCCTTTTTCGCTGTATATGCGTGTGTGTGGGTGCATCTGAATGTGTGATCTACTTGGTCTGTTAAAAAACTGTAAAACAGCTGCCACAAATTTGGATTTTATAGAGCGTGTTTTTATGCAACTCCTTTTGCATTGTTGCATCTTAGCCTGGTTGTTTTTTATATTTGGAACTTCTAATTTATTAAATTTGTAGATTGTTGTCTTAGAAACTGAAATAATAAGTTCTGAAATTATAAATGTTAGTTAATTTGCTACTATGGATAATGCGGAGGACTGTTGAAATCTATACATTTCTATTATGAATACACTGTAATATTGATGATACATAAATGCCTGTGAATCTCCAGGGAGGTGTTGACATCATTTTTGGTGAGGTCTTTCTTTCCTCTTAGTGCTTAGGATCTAGCTATTGGGCTTTCCCTTTGACTATCCTAGAAGAATAGAGATGGAACCTACCTATATAGAAATTCAAACCACATCCTAGTTCTCTTCGAAACACTACGTAGCTGGTCATAAACCTCCAGCACTTTGAAGGTTAGGACTAACTTGTGAGAATTCGAGGATGAGTTCTTATAGAGTTTAGAAGCCTCAGGAACACTCATTACAACTTTCGTACATTCGCGCACGAATATCACGATTCGGACCGTCGACACGTTAAGTATTGCAATTCACGCCACCTATGTTTTTATATGCTGCATAATTAATTGAAACTTAAATAAAATTTTGAAATGGTCAATCGTAAACCAAAATTTTGACGAAAATTAAATTTGATGCATTTTTGACCCGTTCGTCGACGAGGTTGTCCAGGTGACCCCGAACGACCAAACGAATCACGCCAGTGCGTCTGGAATGTCGATTTCACTTAGGGATGACGTTCGTTTCGCCACGGCTTTGCGGACTGGTTAAAAATACTTAAATTATCATTTTTGGAAAAGTAGTATGAACGACCCCAAATGACGAAACGGACTCCACGATCGCATTTGGAACGTCGATTTTACGTAGGATGGGCATTCATTTCACCACAATGCCAAGTTCGAACGAATAATACACAAATGATGATTATAATATTATTATTGTTATAATAATATAATATTACTTTTATTATTGATTATCTTACGCATGCAGCTATCCAAAAAAAATCCTATCCTATTAAATGCACCGCACGCTTCCCCCATTCTCTCTCTATCTCTATCTCATCTCACGCATGGGAGATTTTTTTTTATCACATCTCTCTCTCTCTCTCACGCCTCTCATTCTTCCTCCTATAAAAAACATCCCCCACTCACTCTTCTCTACATATAGCAGCAGCCCCATCCTCCAAATCAACATCTCCCCTTAATGCAGCCTCCCTTCCTCTCCCTTCTTTTGCTTCCTCCTCTGGCGAAACCCCTACAGCGAGCTTCTCTCCGATGAACTCTTCCCGCCGGTGAGCCTCGGTCAGGTAAGCCCCTCTCCCATCTTCTCTTCGTCTTCTTCTTCGCTTAACGCAGAGAGAACCAAGAGAGCAGAAAAAAAAGGTAACTTTACATACATACCACCCAATTACTTTATAATTGCACAAAAAAAAGGAGGATTTACATATATACCACTCAATTTCTGTATTTGCACAAATAAAAGAAATTAAAATTTACATAAATACCATTCAATGTTTTTTTATTTACAGCAAAACAAAAAGAAAGAGGGGAATTTTACATAGATGCCACACAATTCTTATTTATTTGTACAAAAATTTTTACATACATACCATCCCATGCCTACCTATTTGCATGCAAATAAATTTACTCACATACCATCCATTTCCTACGCATACAGGAAAATTTTACTTAAACCACCCAGCTTTTATGTATTAGGAAAAAAAAAAAGATTTACATGCTTACCACCTTTTCTCATATATTTACATTTTCACCACCTTATTCTCATATCATTACATGCCCAACCCCTAGGCTTGTTTAAAAAAAAAAAGGAAAAATTTACATATATACCATTAATCCTTCTGTACTTCCATGTCTAATTCCTACACTTTTGTAGTTACACGCATGCTGCTTAATTGTTACGTGTTTACACATTTAACACCTAAAGTTTCATATCCACATGCATACCACACTAGTTCTCGCGCATGCTTTACATCTCACATATTTCCGTACATACCACCTCGTTCCCATGTATTTACACATCTACTGCTCAAATAATGGATGTTGGCACGTTTACCACCTAAATAATGAAAGTTTTAGGTTACCATTCAAATCATTAATAATTATATCCTAACCACTTACTTCCATGCATATAGAATTTTTCTCGGATTTACATGTGTACAATCTAAGCTTTTATATTTTCACATCTAACACCCAAACTTTGTTATTTACATGCGTGCTACTCGATCTTTTTTTATGAACTTACATATTCACCATCTAAAGTTTCATATTCACGTGTATGCGTCATAATTTTTTATGGATTTACATGTCTAATATCTAAACTTCGATGATCTTTATGTGTGTCGTTCGAACATGTCCAAAAAAAAAAACTCAGACTTGTTAGGTGCAAAACAACATAGGCTTCGGAGAAGATGAGATCGACGTGACACCGACGTGGATAAGTAAGAAATTAAGGGGTATTTCTGATTTAAATAATTACAGAAACTTTTAAAAATTCATAAATTTGTGTAGAAGAATATTAAAAATAAAATAAATATACCCCAATGCTCAGTAAATTGAGGAGAATAAATATATATATGTGTGTGTGTGTGTGTGTGTGTGTGTGTGTGTGTGAGTTAATTAAATGGATTAACATTGAAAAAATTTTATTTTTGAACTAAAATAATTTTGAAAAATAAAATAAAAATAAATAAATAAAATATACAAACTCTTCTCTTGTAATTTAATTAACCAATGAATAGCAGTTTCAACAAATTTTTTTTATAGTTATTTGGATTAAATTAAAGGAATTCTGAAGTTAAAAACCCCAAGGATAAAATGGTGATTATGGAATTTTGAACCCCAATAAAATTTTAGGTCAAACCAAAGGGTTAAAGGGTAATATTGATCATAATTGACTCTCTAAGACGACTGAAACACAAAGGGTTAAAGAATAGAAACCAACTCATGATATTTTCTAAAAAAAGGGTAAAAGTGTAATTTCTCTAATTATTGAGGGTTGGAAGATGATTAAGTATGGAAGATTCTCAAGTTAGGGGCTTGAGAAAGGAAGACAATAATTAACTAACTTGAAGCCCTGAATTAATGGTTAAGCATTTTATAATTTTTAATAAGGATTAACGTTACTTAATTTTTAAAATTACAAATTTATCCTTAATAATCTAAGAGTTTAGTAGCGAGCTAAGATCGATCTGAAACTATTTAAAGGGATTAGAAAAGAAAGAATATAGTTTGTCATACGCACCACAAGCTCAAGTTCAATTAAGAAAGAGTAAAGTTTTCTTCAGTAATCAAACTCACTCTTGGGACGATCACCCATTCAAGCACCGAACAAAATAGCTGCTAGCCTACTTATGGGTTAATTAAGATATATTAAGCACAACTTAAAAGACATTAATTCAATTCAGATGGTTTAATTAATAGTCTAGCAAGACCAAAATGAACTTAAAATGATCTAGAAGATTTTAAGTTTGTTTAAAGTAATTCTTTGGACATTTTAAAGAACATTTGGGTCTGTCATGATTTGCTGAAGAAAACCATTCTGAAAACACAAACGATCATTGAAAATCAGACGAACCTCTAAGGACCCACCAAGTTATGGTTCAGGACCTGATAATTCACACAAATGAATAGAAATACCTCAAACTACTTACCCTACATTAATAACCCAATGCTCAAGGATTTAAGTCTTCCCTAAGGTAATTAAATCCTTGTGAGCGAATGGGGATATTTTTTTGTGTCATTTATGGATCATTGGACTGATGTAAGTCTGAGGTTCAGGTGGTAAGGGTGATGACGATGATGCTTATATGTGCTAAAACAAGGGATACGACGTTGGATTTTAGAATAGTATCTCTTACCTTAAGGACCTTTAATAAAATAAGATGATAAAAATCGTTGATACTATTCGATGACAATTGAGAAGATGATTGCCCCTGATACTCTTAGGTTGTCTGTAGTCCTAACTCGATTAGATTGATTAACATGTGGATTGCACCTCTCTACAAAATATTTTAAACAAGTCTATTTTGCATGATAAAATTGTATTTGCACGAAAATTAAACTCAAATGAAGATTTGTAAAGGTCCACAGTTAATTACTTGGATCGAGATTAGGACTGCCCTTCGTAGATGATCGGGTTGGTAGCTATTCCTTAAGGTTGGCAAGCACACAGTCCAACTCCGAGCCCCCTACCCATGTCTTATACCCAGTTCTAGTTTTTCATATGTGAATATGGGTTTTCTTTTTACTCGGGTTTTGCCACGACTCAGTTTCCGACTTTTTCGTGTCGGATGCTACTTCTCTGCAATTTATTTAATTCCTGCAAATATATTCTAATTTATGATGCTAACCATGCAGTGGGAGTAGCGAGAAGATGACGAGTATGCATTTATATTTTATGCACTGCAATTTTATTTATTTACTTTACAACATCTTTTTTTTTTACCTGCATTTATTTACCTTGCTTGTAAAACTTTTTAAAACTGAAAATTACAAAACTATTTTCAAAATTAAACAATATTTTCAAAATACAACAAGAAAATAAAAACTTCATAAGACGTCATCTTGAATGTACGGCGGTCCCTCGAATGAGGTAACCCACTGTTTCTAACGATATCTCCTCAATTTAAATGAGCTTAACAACTCATTTAGGTTAAATAAATTCAAAAGAAAATAGTGGTATCGGAACGAGGGAACCGTGAGATCCTAACCGGTGTCGTTCTAATCAACTTTAACCCCCCATAACACTTGAACAACAAAACTTGACGTGGAAACTGTAAAACTTTTTGAACCTTAGACCTTAGGACTGTCTCTTCAATAAAGAGCTTGCAGCTAACACCGTGGGTAGCATGACAAGAATGTGCAGAAGATCGACTTCGAGAAAACAAGCAGATCTACATAAGCAACTTTTCTTAGAATTAAATACCGAGTCATAGGATTTCGAGGTTGTCTGTCTAGTGCGACATAAATCTTCAACTTATCTTTTAGGCTTTTATATAGTCATGTTATGCAATTTAAGCCCTAACTAGCTTTAGGTTCTGAGATCGTCGTTCGTTACGACGTAAATTCTCCTATCTTTCAGATTATTTGTATAACCGTGTCATGTAAGTATAAGTCCTAAATAAAAACTGACTGGATGAAATATCATGTAATATCATTTCTAAATCAAAACCAAACAACATGATAGATTGAGAAGTCACCGATGTTCTTCTCGAATTAGTGACATCTTCTACCTTTCATTCATTTGGATTCTTGAAAATAATTGTTTCTATTTGATTTATTCCTTTTTTTGATTTTCCAATGTCTAATCTTGAAAACTTAAACTTTGAAATTCTTGAAGGCAAAACCACTGATCTGAATCGAGAGTATTCTTAAGCGACTTCGGTTATATAGGGGTTTGCTTCTATATGGAACATTGTAACCGAGCTTAATATAAATTTTATTTAGTCTTTTATATTAAATAGGGGATTTTGTCGGTCAACATGAACGGTTTCGCAGACCAGCACGAATCTCATAGATTCTATAGTTTATTTAATCGAGTCTTACCATCAAACAATATGTCCATTCCTTAGAATAGATGCATCGTTTGCGGTGTTATGCTCGTTTATTTAAACTATTAAATATATGAGATCGGTTTGGTCTCGTTACTTTTCAAAATTATATATATATATATATATATATTAAATTAAGTCATATTTTCAAAACTACCAACATCATGTTTGGTGGCCGATAGGAGGCTTTTGGAAGTTAAGTTGATTATATCTTCCATTATTTTGACATTTGAGAATGAAGGATTCGACCGCGAGATTTAGTTTTGCTATGCTATTGTGTTTTCAAATTCCCTTGATTGATTATCAATGGAAATATAAATGCTAATTTGTAATATCAGATTTTGTTTTAAACGTTTTAATTACGGCATTTTCTTTTCATTGAAATCCACACTAAAAAGCAACCATATTTTCCCAGTTTTATGATAATGATATGGTTTCATCAACACGGAAAATATTATGAAAAATTAGTTCCTACTTGCTTCTTTGTTGTTTTTCGTGATTATCTTGTAATAATATGATGCTTGTGATCATTCAAAATGGATTCATGTTTCATTGGTTCTTGATAAAAATGTTGATTAATAGGAGCGCAAGATAGCTGAGATTGGCCCATCCAATTGGCAAAAAGCTTGTTTTGTGCCCACGAAATCAGATGCAAAAGTCACTGCTTTCAGAAAATGGTTAAGAAGATATTCAAACAGCCAGATTCACTGGCCAAATAAGTTCGGGAACTTTCTTCCAACTCCCCCCAAAGAGCAGCTTTTGGACAGGTATGTTTCAAAATTTTAAAATATGCTGTTTACTGAAAAACTACTGTCTTCGTATGGTTTGAGAGACTTAGTTAAAAAGGAAAGGAAACACAAATAAAATCTGGAGGCAATGAAATACTGAAGCAAATGGGTTTCAAACTTATTTGATTGCGAATAAAAATTTGGTATGTTAACACATTAAATGCTCAATATTTTCCATTCAGATTTCACCAGCTTAGGATGTTGAAATATTGAGGGATTCTAGACATGAGATTTCCATCAGATTCATTTCTTTTTCTCTCGGGTTGAGTGAACACTCGAACCCAGTGCCTTGGGGGCCATTTGGGATCCCTTTTGTTTTTTATTTATGATTTTTTTTTTTTTTTGTTAATATTTTGATTTGAAATAAAATTTGTTTGGCTATTTGATTTAAGTATGAGTATTTTCAAAAACATATTTATTTGCTTCTAAAAATAATATATATATATATATATATATATATATATATATATATATATATATAAAAAACACCTGAATGAACTGGTTTTTTATTTAAAGTAAAATAAAAGTACTCACATTCATTTGTATTTCTAATTTTGGTTTAACTTAACAAGCGAGAAGGGAAAATAAATTATTGTTTTCATTTCACTGTATTGAGTACTTCAAACCAAAAGCGCCTCTCTGAAATTATTATGCCGACTTCTTTCAGGTATTGGTCGCATGTTGTGCACTGCAGCAGCTGTAGTTTGGCTTTAAAGCGGCTGAGAATTCTGGAGTTTTCTCTTCCAGTTGTTTCAGTGGCGTTGATTGGCTTAGTGGCTGCTGCCAAACAAGAAGTGATGCTTCTGTCAACAAGAACTGCACTCGTCGCCATGGCCTTGGTCTGCTTTGCAGCTTCCAGGTGGCTCTCTCACTTCATCTACAAAACATTTTATTTCCATGACTACAACCATGCTTTCGTCTGATGCAGAACCTTCAATTACCTCGTATCCCTTTTTCAAAGATCAAGTATTATTTGTGCATAAAATATAACAGTATTGTTAAAATAAAAATGATAGGAATATATGCAAAAGGAAAATGAAGTTTTCTGTATGGCTAAGAAGTGTCTGACTTGGACACTTAATAAATTGATTATTGGGGATAATACAAACAGAGCTCTTAAGAAAATAGCTTTGTTCATGTGAGATTAGGCGGTGGCCTGGGAACTAGCAAAAAAAAAGATCAAACACAGTTTTAGGGACTTTTACATACCTAGCACGCAATTCTTATGTATTTACATTTCTCACACCTAAACTTTCATATTACGCACATAGCGTTGAAGCCTTTAATATCGCATTAAAAATAGTACTATTACCCCTTTTTAATTATAAGTATTTTCATGCTATGTATGTAAATATGAAAGTTTGGGTGTAAAATATGTAAATACGTATAATTGTGTGCTAAGTATGTAAATTTCCCTTTTTTTTTTTTTTTTTATGACTCCTTGTTTGTATTTTTTATCATTATTATCCTCACTCTAAATCAATCATTAGTGATAGCTTATTGCTTTAGCTGTAGAGTAATGCTTTATCCACCCAAAATTTCAATATGATCAACATAAACAAAGCACAAAAAATCGCATTCAAATGTGATGCAGGATGGTTTAATGTCAAGAGTTTATTGTCCCAATTAAATTATGCAGTGTGAATCATAGATCACCAACTATATTTAGTGATATCATGCCATTTATAGTAAACAATATATATATATATATATATATATAATATTCTATAATATATTATAGCAATGTAGAAAATGATATGTTACAGCATGTTTGAGGTGTATTATTATATGTTACAGCAAACGTAATAAGATAGAATGATTGAGCGCACAATAATACAAATTATAAGGTTGAGATGATGAAATTTGGTCAAAATCATAACGGGCTCAAAACGGTAGTAACTCAATGTGTCTTATACTACACATTAAAGTAGTTATTATTTATTTGTTAGTAAACTGGGGGATTTTTGGCCTTTGAAGTGATCCATAATATGGCAATTTTTTTTATTAGGAATATCATTTATATCAAATTTGAATAAAATTAAGAATACCAGCAAATTAATAAAATGCATAGACAAGAACAGAATTTATCGAACAAGTGTAGTTAGAAATAAGGAGATAAAATTTCAAACATTAGATGTAAGTACTTATTTAATTAATTATAATAATCCATTCTTTAGAATAATTATTCATAAATTTATTATCCCTAAAATTAGTCGATATAAATGTGATTAATTCAATTTGATTGGGGGTAACCAAAAAAAATAAATAAATGAAAAGAATCCATTGGTGATGGCATCCATTGCTTCCTTTAATGTAATAGTATTAAACTAATACCACTTTCACTGATATATTTTATAACAAAAGGTGTTGGAAATAAGATATGTAGTGGATATAATATTTTTTTTTTTTTTCAAAATTCTTAACCGAATTTGCTTGATTTAAACAAATTCTATAATATCTGTCGTGCTAGAAATCTATTTTTAAATTTTATTAATAGCAGTATAAGTGTGATTATCCCTTTTTTAGTGCAATTACATAAATACCAACCGAAATTTCCTACTAACAAATCTACCATCCTCTTTCATCTGTTTTTTAACTTCCCACGAGCAGCACACCTCTAGAAACATTCACATGCTATTGTATATTCCTTGTATTGTTTACAACTGCAATAGATATAAATGGTATTCCTTCTTCTTTGTTAGGCAGCAATGCTTCTCTGTTATACTTCATTTTAGCTTTATAGCTTTTACCACTCAAATATCAAAATTCATTTATGAAATTCTCAATAGTTTGATAGTGGCATGTTTAAATACATTGGTTCGATAGTTTAAAAAAATCTCACCTAGGTTAATTTGTAAATTTCAATTTTTCGGGTGGTCTAATGTGATTATCCATTTTCTTAAACCAAGTTAAAAGATAGGGAAGCATGGTGCATTTTCAAAAAAAAAAAAAGATTAAAAAAAAAGCGGTCAAATGTTCTAATTTGTAGCACATTGATTAGAAATAAAATAAAGATATTTAAGAGGTGGCTCATCGCGTCGTAGTATCATAGCAGTTAAGTGTCCCTTTAATTAAGAAAAACAGCGAAAATACATATTTCTGTTTATTTAGGGTCCGTTTGGGGCAGCTTATAAGTGCGGGCGGCGTTTTCAAAACGCCGCAAAACGCCGCCATACCGTTTGGTTCGCGCTTTTCGCCAGCTTATCCGAAACTGCGTTTGGGTTTTTACACTAAACGCAGGCCGCGGGCCGACCTCTGCGGCCGGCCTGCGGGGCACGTTTCAGGATAAGCAGCTTATCCTGAAACGCACAAGCTAGTCTAACAAAAAGGCAAGATTAATCAATAGAAATTTGAACAGCATATCTTGAACTGATTCTGTGCTAATTTAAGATTCATTCAAATTTATTTGATTCTACCTTGATTCAGATTAAATTTTCATTATATATTGGCTCTATTTGATCTGTATTATAAGTCAGAGTTGACGTTTAAAATTTAGCTAGTTCAATTCAAACAAAATATAACTGAGCATTAATAAAGACTTAAATCAACTTAGAAATATATTGGGCTGCTAATGAACCAAGTACTTTCAAATTCAACTAATCAAATAAATTTGAGTATTTTTATAAATACTCAGTTGTCATATGAATATTATTGAATGATTTGTTGCTTAAAGTACTTAAAATCATGAAAATTAGTGGTTAAAGCTTATGAATAAGCTCATAAAGAAGCTTGATTAATGCACAATATCTGCCTCAATTAATGCTCAATATCCTTAGTATTTGATATAAAGCTTGATATAAAACTTGATTAAGTCATATTTATGATCATTTGTTCTTTGACTTTTAAACCAGTATTGTTTATTAATTACAAATGATTAAGTTAAATTATTGAGCTCATACTATCAATGATTAAGATTTAGGTGACTCAAAGATGCAAAACAGACATCCTACACTCCAGCTATGAAACTTCCATCAAAGCAAAAAAAGTAAATCTTTTATTGTCTTTTACTCCATTATTCAAGATTTGCTTAAATTAAAATATCATGCTGTAATGTTGCAGGAAAGTGACCACCCTTCCTTTGTGGTTGGAGGAAAAATATGAAAATTTATAATATTTAATTAAGATAAAACAAAGAAGTGTAACAGCATCTTATATGTAGTTAGGGCTGTCAATTCGGCTCGTTATTCGTGAACAGCTCGTGTTCGGCTCGTTTGTTAAACCTAATGAGCCGAACACGAACAAATTTTTAAGCTCGCCGAACACGAACAACAGTTTGTTCGCTTTGTTCGGCTCGAAATGACTCAAAAAAAAAGATTACATAACTTTTTATACAACAATGTATTACATATATTATTTATATAATAATATATTATATATATTTATGTCTAAGTTTAAATCATAACACCTCGTGTGGCAATGTGGTTAGTGTCTTCTTTTGTATAAATTTGATCCATGTTTGAATTCCACACTTTACATCTATTTTTTTCAATTTTAGTTTAACGAGTCGAACACGAACACACTGTTCACGAGTCTATTTCGAACACGAGTCGATTTCAAACAGGAGCTATTTCGAACGAGCCAAACACGAGCCAAGGCTGAGCTCGCTCAAGCTCGGCTCGTTTACAGCCCTATATGTAGTAGAATAATGATATTATGATTCAGCCCTCATAAATTTTAAATTTATTTTTATGTCCCATGAGTTACATATAGCTTCTAACAAGAGTCCTCTAGAATAATATTAATCTTGACTAGTACATAATTTCTTTTTTTATTTTTTATGTTGTGGCATAAAAATTATTTAATTCATACCATTTTTTAAAACCATACATAAAAATAGTATCTAACTCTATGATATTTCCAATTCTATAATCCTAATGATAGAGTTTTAGTAGTATTTAACAATATGGAAAAGTTCATTTTATTATTATTATTATTAAATTTGCTTTTGTGAGCTTCCAATGTGGAAAGCAGCAGTCAAAGATTTGACAAGATTCGGGCTGTGATTAAGATATTCATTTTATTATGTTGAAGACAAGTTGTTATGTTGGGGCTTATTGACGCAGGAAGAGCCATAAAGATTCTCAAATAATTAATTAGGAATATGAACCTTCATGGTGATTACATTATGGGTCTTAATCTTTCTGATAAGTATATTTAATTAAAATAATGATCATATAGTCTATGACTGAGGTAATCCAAACCCAAATTTTCCAATTAAAGAGCTACCAAAATAACAATTGAATAAAGGAAAATAAAAATCAAAATATTCTCCCATGTATGTGCAAGTATTTTTCTCTAACATAGCCCTAAATTGACCTACAAAATAAAATAATAATATGATAGCATCACTTGCATGTACTAAAATTGGCACATGTTCATTTTATCATTTCATTCTTTTTACATGATAATATTTTTTTTACTATGGTTAGGCTTTAGGTCATTTCCTACTTAGGTATTCATAAATTGATTTAGGTTCCGTTTGGGGCAGCTTATCCAAAAACGCAATTGGTTTTTACACTAAACACGAAACGCGGGTCGAACTCCGCGGTCCGTGTTTCCAGATAAGCGGCTTATCTTGATAAACATAAACTGTCCCAAACACACCCTTAATATTTGAGGGTTACTCCCGACACAAACACAAGGGCACATAAATGTGCTTGCATGTAAAAGTTGTTAGTGCAACTTTGAGTAGGAATGAAGCTTATTTGACATGATCAAAAGAGAATAAACAAAGAGAAGGTAAAGAGGAAGGGCATCATTAAGAACAACACACAATCTATGTGATTCACCAACCTTCTCTTATGTTCATAAAATAAAAAATAAAAGTAAAAAACTCAAATTCACATTTACAATTCTATCCTTGAGAAGGTGAGAAGCATTTGAAACAAGATAAGACAAAGCTAAGAAGAAGAAAAAGAATATTTTGTAGTGGGGAGTAAGAGTTGCAATTGTTATGAATGATTAATGAGGAAACAATTATTTGTTTTCTTATATTTAAATAGCATAAAATTATATAATTTTGGTTTACAAATAAAATAAATATAATTAAGATATGTAATACAAATTGCTAACAAAATAATAAAACATTAAAACATTTATATTTAGTATGCAGGGCAAACATCATAGAAGTTGAAACACCAATTCTCCCAATAGATATATTGATTTTAAATATAGACTTTAAATTCTTAAAAATATTGTGGCATAAATTGGACTTTTTTGGATCATAAATACCTACATCATATAAAAGTATTTTTCCTGCAATGCATCGATATTTAAATGCTTATCTTGATTTTAAGTATATCAAAATAAGGGCATTTGCACAAATGACACATATTTCTTATTTATTTTCATACTTACACCTACATTTTCATATTTACATATATAACATAATAGATATATAAATTATTGTTGCACTAAAAAGTTATATAATTACATTTTTAAAATTTTAAAACTAAAGTGCAAATATATGACAATAATTTGAACTTTGGTTTAATATTTGCTTTTGATGTGTGCTAGAAAATTCACATTGGTAGAGTAAAAAGAAAATAGCTAAAAGAAAACAACTAATAATCACACTAGAGGTTTTTACGTGAAAAACTCTTAAAGGGAAAAAACCACGAGGCATGACCCAGTTGTAAGGATCCACTATAAGTTGATGATTATAAAGGTCCCTTGTCCCACATTCGAGAAAGAGCTACGAAGTCTTTTGAATTACAATGTTTACATGCAAATGAATTTGTTGTAAGAAGTGGGCGGCAACCTATGACGATCGGTGGAAACTGATAGGTGGTGGTCAATTGTAGTCGGCGATGATCGATGGCGCTCAACGGTGGTTGATGGCGGTCAACAACAATCGAAGGTGGCAGCTGTGGTGCTGGACTTCGGCTCCTTCTCAAAGCTTTAATTTTTTTTTCAAGCCTCAAGCTGTATTCCCCCTTATGAGAGGGGTGGAGGTCTATTTATAATTTTTTAGGTGTAATTAATGCAGGAATTTGAACTACTTTGATCGAACGGTCCACAGAGTTTCTTCGATCAGACGACATTTGATGGACATTTGAGTACCTTAAACGATGTCGGAATTGAGCAATCTTGGGCTCAATGGATTCGTCTTGTCGAGAAACTCGATTCATCCATGAAATCTCTACATTCAACGTTCATTTCACCTTTCAAATGTGTCTTGAACTTTCAAATATGGTTTAATATCTTGTTTGGGGCTTGATTTGACTATGATTAGACTAATTTTGATATCATTGGGTCAGTCTCATCGAGCCGATCAATTTAACTATAATTTTGCTGAAATCGAAACTAAGAAATTTTTCAATAAATATAAACTTCTTAACTCGTGTCGAATATTGAAAATTTATTGATGACATATATAAGCTTCTAACATATTATCATTTATGAAAAATAAAGAAATAAAAAAAAAGTGATTGTTTAATACATCAAGCGTAATTACTCCCTTTTTATTTAAAATAAATCACAAACTTCTCTTTTCATGAAAATGATTGGGAAGCTTTTTCAAGTGATTAATCTCAAATTTTCATGTTTGAAGTGTTCAATTTTCTTAAATTTTTTATTTATTTTCTTAACGGCCAAAAAAATTAAAAAAAAAAAAACTTTTTAAGCGTGTAATTTTATAATATTAAATCGTATATTACGGCTGACTTGCGGCAAATATTTACATTTATTTTCTAAACGACAATTTTTATATATTCTTCCATATATCTGACTTGGCCTTCGGACCCCAGAAATCTGACACGTGGCAGCTCGGCATGCTTCTTGTCTAGGTCTGTTCTTTGCTCTAGCTTGACCAGGAAAAACACGACTGGCATTTACATGCACTAATCGAGGATAATTAGGCTAATTAACTTGTTAAGAATTCATTAAGAATTTAATTTGGCTTTCATTTCTCGCTCCTCGATGGGTGTATATAGATATATATTGAAAACTTTTTATAAATAGATAAATAAATAACTTAATTTTTTTTTTACATTAAAAATAGTCAATTGTTAATGTAAATTCTATTATAATAATAGCACGAAGGTACATATATTGTGGACGCTCATAATTATATTTAAGAGGATATGCTGAATTGTAGTGTAAATAGAATCTTATTTATGTATCTAATTCCGAAATTTTGATTTACAATTACATTTTTATTATTCAAATATTCATTTACCATTACAAAAAGAAAGCAACAGTTATGAAAGCTGCATTTAATCTTATTACAATTTGAATTCAAATATGGCGGTAAACAGTTGGTCGATACACATGAATTCGGTTTACCAAGGCGATTGGTCTAGTGGTGATTGTTTCTGACGAAGTAAAAGACTGATCGGTGATGTGTTGCGGTCGGGTGCTTTTGTGAAGTGTTTAGGTTGTTCGAGACTATAGGCATGACCCGTCGATTGAATCACTTGTCATAATATGTCAGATGGCTCCGATTGAGCGGTCGGTCATTGGATGATCGACTCGGATCATGTTCTTGTAACATGGTGTCTCGATTGTCCAACCATCATCTTGAGCCACTCGATTGTTTTGAGATTCATGTCGACAATTTGAGTGCATACATTTTTAAGCTTTTTAAATAATTTAAAAACTACGATCATTTTGAATATAATTCAAGTCGTTCAAAATTTATATGAACTTTCAAATAAATTTTTTGGTTAAAATTTTGTAGTTGACTATTTTTTCTCAGATTGTTTTGAGATTAAATTTATTTAATGTAGGACTTTTGACAATTTAGCCCTATCCTTTTCTTAAATTGTTTAATTATCTAATTTCACGAGCTCTGATATATTTGTAACTTTTTTAGTGTGGAATTATAGTTTCTTTAGCATACAAAATTATTTTAATCTTCTTTATCGTTACATTCATAATTAGATCGAACTTATACGTGAAGAAACACAATTTCCATTCTAACTACTTCAATAATATTGCATGCTAAAATATTTATGGTTGTAAGATAATAATTTAAGATCTTAACATTGCATAACGATCTAACACACGCATGATTTTTTACGTGAAAAATCCTGAAATGGTAAAAAGTTATGGGGTCTGCCTTGTTAAAATAATTCACTATATGATAAGGAGTACTGAAATCTATCTTCATGTGGAGTGGGAATATGGAATTACAATGTTATGTTGAAATTATAACTGTTTTGAAATCACCCGACCTATATAATTGTATGAAGTTAGTGTGGCATATAACTATTGTAGCCTGACTATAATTATTATGTGGCTATTATAACCATAATTGGCTATAAAAATGGTAATTGACTATAAAAGAAGTAGTTTGTGGCTATAACAGCTGTAGTTGATTATAAAAGTTATAGTTGATCATAGAAGTCGTAACTCATGGCTATGAATTTCGTGGTAGGGCAACCAAAGTCATATTTGAAGCCTATAATAATTGTAGTTGACAACATAAGTCGTAATTGCAAGAGGCTATAATAGTAGACGTGGTAGGGATATCATAGTCATAGTTAGTGATTATCGATAATGATTAGAGTTTAATAGCAATCTCTAGTGGTTGATGGAGACCTTTGGTGATTGACATCAAACTCTAGTGGTCGGCCATTATCTTGGGCGTCCAGTGACAAAAGTCTGAACTTTAAGAGAATATTTTGTAGTCAACTCACTCTCTTCTTTTCTACTCCTCCCCTCAAGTAAAGAATGAGTGTTAATTATAACTGTTGAGAGGGGTATTTTGGTAAATTTAAACAATCTTCCAAACCTTCCATCTCATTCCCTTGATTACATGTATTTTTTCAACACCTAAAAATATATTTTTCAGCACCTAAAAATATATTTCATAAAAATAATTGGAGGGAAAGCAATTGCATTCTATTTCATAAAAAATAAATACCATTTTTTACTTTAATTTAGTTTATTATTAAATGAATTTATCAAATAAGTGCATTTTTATTCCTAATTTTCTATCCAAATATAATGATTGGCTCTTTTATATAACTTGTATTTCTTCATAATAAAAAAATGGGCCATTTACATGCATACCACTCAATTCCTATGTTTTCACATCTGTAGCATCAAAACTTTACTTTTTTACAATTATACCAATTAAAATTTTCACATCATCTTTAAAAAAACACTATTTTAATTTAAAAAAAAAATTAAATGCGCATTTTCATGCATAGAAAGTTGACATATATGTAAAAATTAAAAGTCAAATCCTAGATTTGTAAATACATAAAACCCGAGGGGCTTGTATGTAAATCCACCATAATTAATTTTAAATTTATATATTTTCACCTTTTATACTTATAAATAAACCCAAATTAAAACTATATATTTACATCAAATTTTCACCCAAGTCAAATTCCCATAATCAAACCCTAACAAATGATTTACCTCGCTCTCTCCAGTGGACTTGGCCCCCCAATAGGGCCCACACGAAATTCAAATTAAAATAAAAATTTTAAATCCTAATATTCATTACTCCCTCCCGTATATATACCTTCTTCTTCTTCTTCCCTGAATCTCCAAATCCTCAGAAACACAAAAAAGGCATCCATGGATCTCCACCCGAAGCAACAAATTACCCATCTCTCACCCCTTCAATCCACCAAATTCAAACCAAAAACCAAACTTTCCATCAACTCCGGCGGCGGCGCCGCCAACAAGTTCGTCGGAGTCCGACGACGCCCTTCCGGCCGTTGGGTGGCGGAGATCAAAGACACCACGCAAAAAATCCGCATGTGGCTCGGCACCTTCGAGACCGCGGAGGCCGCCGCGCTCGCCTACGATGAAGCCGCCCGTCTCCTCCGCGGCTCCAACACCCGCACCAACTTCTCCAACCGCCGCCCCTCAGCCGCCGGCGATTCCCCGGTGGCCACTCGCATCCGTAAACTCCTCCACCACAAGAAACTCACCGAGGAAGGCGGCTGCAATTCGTTTCCCCAAAACCATAAAAATGCTGCCTTTTTTCCATCGACCGCCGCCGCCGCCGCCGCTCGGAGCGCGACGGTGAAGGAGCTAGAACAGGAGATTCACTGGCCGTGGTTTGCCGGAGAAGATTTTGAGGTGATGTTCAATGGGTTCGAGTTGAGCGAGAGTGGTGGCGGGTTGCCGGAGATGTGCGGCGGGGGAGGCGGCCGAGGAGGAGCNCGAGAGTGGTGGCGGGTTGCCGGAGATGTGCGGCGGGGGAGGCGGCGGAGGAGGAGCGGCGGAGGAGGTGGGGGTGTTTGAAAGAATGAGGGTGGAGAGGCAGATATCGGCGTCTTTATATGCGATGAACGGAGTGCAGGAGTACTTCGAGGCAATGGAGTTTTCGGTTTCATCGTCTTTGTTGGATACTGTGTGGGATTTTCCGCCATTTTTATAAGGATTTAGAGGAGTTTTGCTTCTATAAAAGATATAAATGGCTGAGGACCGTTTTGATTTTAGTCTCAATCTGTGGTATTGCATTAAATTATATAATAGTTTTTAGTTCTTATGTTCATTGATTATGGTGATATGATGTGTCGGGAGGTTTCTTACTGGATAACGATCAGTCTTAAAGCCCATCGGTAGATTGTTAAGTTTCAAGTTGAATATCAATGGAATCAATCTGCTAGTCTTAATACATTCAAATATCTTTATAATTACTATAAAAAATCTCTTTTGAAAACTCTTAATAAGTGGATTAAACTGTAATTTTGTAAAATTGATGCATATCTCAATAAACATGATGTCTATACCATGAATTAAAGTCACACATTCTTGTGATTCTTAAGTACATCTTTCTTTTGACTCTCTCTGCACAATATTATATATGATCAGTGTGGTTCCTGGAAACTTTTGGATTCATCAGTGAGCTTAATGCTCTTGCCAAATTATGCTCGGGCTCGGCATATGAGCTCAACTCGAGTTAGAGCTTGCATTTTGATAGGCAAGCTAAGCTTCAATTAGAGCAGAGTTTGTCTCCTCCAATGATTATTATATCTAGAGATTAGTACATCAGCCATATGTCCCCAAAAAAGCTCTTTTTATGCTCATCCGAGGCGTTCTCCGGACATATATGGATGAGGGGATAATAATTTTTACTAATTTACACCTTAAAAAGGAAAAGTCAACTCTAAAATTTTTTAATAAAAAAAGTTCTTGAAACACTACAATATTAAGAAAAAGACTTCCATAAATAAATAATTTAGCCTCTTTCCTCGCTCCTCCTTCAATAAAGATTTGTATTGCATAATAATAAAAAAAATAAAATTAGTTTGAAAATTTATGAAATGTAGTTGTGCTCATAGTTATAGCAGTGAGGTTTATATATATTGATGCGTGTCAGAAAATTGATGGCGGTAAAATAACAGATTATCGTCTTAGTGTTGTACGTGAATTATGCATACACTCAGATGAAAAAGAAAAAAAATAGTGACTTCTTAAGAAGTTTTTGTATGGAAAGCTCGTAAAGGGAAAAACCACTCAGTTACGAAAATCCACTATTGATTGATGATTACATAAATTCATTATCCCACAGACGAGAAATTGTAACTATATTTTTCAGTATTACGACGTTGACTGACATCGGTTGGTTGGTGGTGATCGATGATGGTTGGTGGAGGTCGACGACGATCGGCAGCGGTTAGCGATGATCAATTATGATCTGCGGTGGTCGACGACGGAGATTGGCGGTGGTCGACGAAGGAGGTCGGCGGTATTCTACTACAATCGTCGGTGATGTTAAACTACAGCTTCTCTTCAAAGTCTCAGACTCTCTCTCCAAACTTCAGCCCCCCCCCTGAGAGGATGAGACTCTATTTATAGTGTTATGGGTGCAATTAATGCAGGAATACGAATCATTTTGATCGAACGATCCATAAAGCTTCCCCTAATTATACAGCGTTTGTTGAACATTTGAGTGTCTTAATGATGTCAGAATTAAGTGATCTTGAGCTCGTTGGATTCGTNATCATTTTGATCGGACGATTCAGAAAGTTTCCATTGATCATATGGTGTTTACTGAACATTTGAGTGTCTTAATGATGTCGGAATTGAGTGATCTTGGGCTCGTTGGATTCGTCTTGTCAGATTCGACAACCCTTTGATCTTTCATATGTGTCTGAAAATCATCTAATTGTGGTTCAATGACTTGATCTGGGCTTAAATTGACTCGGATTGTGTTAGTTTTTATATCATTAGGTTTGTCTTATCAAGCCGGTCAGTTTGACTATAGGTTTACTGAAATCAGAGCTCTGGATGACTTTTTATCAAGATGTGAATGTTTACTGCTTAAAATATTGTCTCAAGTTTTATGTCATGTCTCGAGATTCATGTCAAATGATAAAAATTTATTGATGGTGTATCATATATATATATCCGTAATTTTCTTTTTAAAAGTTAAAATAATTAATTTTCTATGTGATATGAAATATTGGGATGACATGAGGGATGACATTAATATAAAATCTAAAGTCTAGATGTTACATACTTATGTGGATGTCCCTTATAATCTAGAATTCTTTTTTCTTCTAAATATGTTATACATAAATATTTTTATCTAGAATTAGGCACTTTTTTTTAAAGCAAAACAGGCTTATATTTTTTTATTACAAAATAAAAAATATACAAGCCCGGGAAAGAGGTCCCAACACACACCCCATACCAATACACAAAGAAAGTAAAAAGGACCTTTCTCCAAAATAGAAAAATACAACTCACCCACACCAAAACACAACAAGACTCAACACACAAAACACCAGACAATCAAAGCCACAAAAAATGAGTCCAAGAAAAACCAAAATAGAAAACAACATAACTAAGAGCAACCAAATAGCCACCAAACTATTTAGCATCCTTTAAGGCTAAAAGCATCAGATTAAAAGGAATAATCTTTGAGACTGTAGCACCCCGCATCTTCAAACCCCATTTAGCCACCAGTGAGCAGTCTTATTGCCTTCTCGCTTGGTATGAGACCAAAGAATAAATAAGTTCTTGGAAAGAGCAAAAATCTTTTTCATCTGAATATTGATACTCCAATGATAATTTTGCTGCAATTGACAAAACTCCCAAAGAATCAAAGAATCAGTTTCCATAATAATAAATTTTCAACCATAATTGATAGTCATCTGCAGGCTATAGATAAAAGCATCAACTTCAACAGCAAAAGGGGAATCAGAAAACGCACTTGCCAAGAAGTAATAAAGAATACAAGCTAAATGGTCTCGAAAAACTCCGCCTACATTAGCCGATAAGGGATTCCAACAACCATCAACGTTAATCTTAATAAATGGCATCCACTATTTATGTCATTTAACATTATCATTAAATTTAATATGCACATAACTAGAAATATTCAAAAGATGTCTCAAATGTTTTATATTTTCAAAAAGTAAAGTGTTATTGGGCAAAAACTTTAATCCTTTATATAAATAATTCAATACCAAACTAACAGTTCCAGGCACCTTGGGAACAATGTTTTTGAATTTACAATCATTTCTAGCAATTCATTAACAGCAGGTTTAACAGTAAAGATACATTTACAGAGCAGCTTCCAAGCATCGAAAATCTTAGAAATGCTATTATACTGTATCAGATTTCTGTTAAATCTGTTTAACCACAACTTCTGTATAATATCATTCCAAACATCAATAGTAAAATGACATTTAAGAAAAAGCTGTTCAATTGATTCCTCATTATCATGACACAAAACACAACAAGAAGGCAATCTTAAACCTTTCATCTTAAGAATATCATCAATAAGAATGATATTATAAAAAACTCTCCAAATAAAAAAAGGAGATAGAAGGTTTAATCCAAATATACCAAAAAGAGCAATCACCTTTACCTATGTCCCAACAAATCATATCTTTAGTATTTCTAGCAACCTTGAGTATTTCATGCCAAATAAGAGAATCACTTTTGTTATAGGTAATAGTCATAGGATTCCTGTTAAAGCAATACTTAGCATGCATCAAAGAAGCCCAAATAGAATTATTCTGACAAAAACGATACCATAATTTCATATAATTGATTTTAGTAGAATCATTTAAGCTTCTAAAGCCGAGTCCTCCATTTTATGTAGGTTTATAAAGCCTATTCCAACTTTTTCAGTGAAATTTTGAATGACCTTTACCTTCCCACATAAACTTATTAAAAAGATTTTCAATCCTCTTAATAACATTCAAAGGCATATTCATAACTTGAAGAGTATAAAGAGGGAGAGAAATAAAAATATTTCTAAGAAGAGTCACCCTGCCACCAAAAGAAAGAAATTTATTTTCCCAGAATAATATCTTATTTTTAATTTTATCAAACAAACTAAAAAATAAAGCACTCTTCTTCTTACATTTATCCAAATGAAAACCCAGATAAGTTAAAGTTAAAGAAGCTTTATTACAAGCATTAAAATTCATAATCCAATTCCTTTTAGAAACATTAATATCTTTTGAACAGTAGAAAGCACATTTAGAAGTATTAAAGAATAAACCAGAGATATTCTGAAAATTTAAATCTCAGTCCAAACTCTTTTAATGGAAGTTTTATTAGCATTGTAAAGAGAATCAAGTCATCAACAAAACTCAAATGAGATATACTCAAATTGCCTTTATGCTTATAATTCAAACTAGGATAAGAAGTAAATAAATCATTCAAGCAATGAGATAAATAATCAACTGCAATAATGAATAGATAAGGCGACAGAGGATCTCCCTGTTTGATACCTTTAGAAGCTTTGAAAAAGCCTTATTTGGTCACATTAATAAGAAGAGAGTAATAATTGTCATTGAGAATTCTATAAATAAGCTTGCAAAAAACATTATTAAATCCAATAGCTTTATATGTATACATGTTTATTGCTTTTACTTAATCTTTTTTGTCATTTTCAATTTTATGTCCTTTTATTTTAACAAAAATAATAAGGACGACATTAATGATAATAACAGTAATAATAAGAATTGTGGTAATAATTGATGCATGCTAGAAAATTTATGGCGATAGAGAAATGAATTTTCGTCTTAACGTTGCAAGAAAATTCAACACACACTCAGATAGAAGTTTACTGAAATAGGAGCTCTAGATGACTTTTAATCAAAGTTTAAATATTTCTTACTAAAAAAATTACATCAAGATCTGTGTGATGTTTTGAGATTCGTGTTGGATGTTAAAAATTTATTTGTGGTTTATCAATAACAATAATATTAATAATAATTCATTCTTTTTTTTTGTTACTTTGGGACTCTTAACTTTATAATGTTATGTTGAATTTTGGTTTCTTGATGAATATTTCTCCATTCGACTGTTAGATCTCACGAACAACGCTGTCATATTTTTTATGTGCATGTTAATCAGAGAGGATGCCAACCTTTATGTGAGGCGGATGGAGAAAATTGGCTAAGAAAGGATTGTAATCGAACACTAAGTCTTATTTTAAAATGAATAAAATAGATAAATAATTAATTGATTTTTAAATTAGATTCAAATAAAAATAAATCTAAGGATTATAACATAAAATTGGTATAAGGATATTTTCAACTAATTATTTTCCTGACTTAAACTCTCCATGCAACTTAAAACCCCTAATCCTCACTAAATGCCCCCATAAATGAATGGATTATTTAAAAAAATTTGAAAATCCTATTCTAATAAATAAAGTAAAGGTAACTAAGTTTTTTTTTTTCCACAATCAAATATTTTTCAAATATTTAAATTTTTAAGTATTTCAATTTTCACCATATTTTATTTTACCAATAATTTAACAGCAACTATGCATTTGAAAATCTATGAAGACATTATATATATAAGGGTTAGAGCGTACGCGAAAAGAGAGAGAAGGGCACAATAATTAAGAGTAAAATGTGTTGTTTATTAGTCTTGTATCATAAATGACATAAATAGGTAGAGAGTATAATATGTGATATTACAGGTATTTTGCATACATGAGCCTATTACTCGGTTGCCATACAACCGGTTTGGTTTGGCTAGCATGGCTCTGGTTCGTTAAGGCCAGTTAGGTCGGCTTGACTAAGTGGACGTAGAGAGTCGACTGGATTTGATTGGCTTTGGATCAACATTGCTAGACTTGGCCAATTGGTTGATTTATCTGAGTGTCAGCCGTAATCCCTTGATAGAATGAAATTATGCTATTGAATGAATCACCCTAACTCTATAGGTAGCTCATTCCTTAACGAATGGATCCTTTGAAATGATTGTAAGGCTCAGTTGTATGACCAATTCTTGGTACCTGGTGAGGAATTCTCAGAGACATTCGTGTGGCGACAGGTGATGCTGAGGAGCTGAATTCTTTCTTTAGATTATATCTACCGATAGATAGATTGATCTTTTTGCTCGGATTTCTTATAATGGTTAGCTCGGGTTCATACGTGAGACACCTATCTCATTTTAACCAATTGAATTTGGGTGTTGGGTCATTTGGTGACATTGGTCTTACTTGCTTTGACTCAAATGGTTGTATTTGCTCAAAAGTGAGCTCTCCTGTCTTCTACTAGCGGGTTTTTTTTTTGTACTTTCTCCCTTCTGGATGGTTGAATCTTCACAAAATCAGTGTTGATACATTTTCCATATTCTACATATCTATATATATATAATGTCGTCTTGTTTGAGATATTATTTAGAAAGTGCAAGGCAATTTCGCTAGTCTTTGAAGGGATTTTTAATTTATTAATTTTCATCTAAAAAGTCACCTTTTTCTAATATTTAAAAATTTATTTTATTTTCTACTGTGTATTTTGCTGCATGATTAAATACTTTGTCAGCAACATTAACTTGGTATTCTTCAATATTCTTCAATGACAATTAAGCTCTAAAGCTTTGAAATATGTACTTTTATAAAATAAAAATTCTTTTCTTTCTTTTTAAAAAACAAAAGCTAGTTTTACAAATATTACATTCTAAGGGGTATGTGCGTAATTTTTTTCTATCACGTATAAAATAAGAAACAAAATACGGAGGAACACTGCATAAAGCCACAGCATTTATTCTAACCTCCGTGTGATTGACAAAGACTAGATTGGCATATTCGTGAGTCCGAAGATTTACATATATATATATATATATATATATATATATATATATATATATATATATATATATATATATATATATATATATATATATATATATATATATA
>JXCR01100236.1:129196-144809 GCA_002079205.1 Phalaenopsis hybrid cultivar
AAAAAAAAAAAAAAATCAAATTTTAGGTGTCACATGTGAACTTATATGCATATGCTCGAATTCTATATACTTACATATCTAGCCTATTTTTTTTTACATATAAATCAATTTAATTATGCATAAAAATATATATTTAACTTATTAAAAGTTAAAATAATGAATTTTTTTTATATGTAGTCAATGATGGCTAACAATGATGGCTAACGAAGGTGGCAGATGCCGACATTAGTGTCAACAACATGCATCATTGTTATTGGCGCTAGTAGGCAACGAAGGCAACGAGAGTTAGTTGTCAAAAGTTTGCGTGACAGAGGTCAAGATATTGTATTTGGGATAATAATGGTTGAGCGGTAACTATATAAGAGAAGTGTTGGTTAGGTGATGGTAGGCGAGTTGTAGTTATGTGATAAGCGTGGTAGTGAGGTTGTATCGTGGTGATCGTAATTGGGCAAACAATAGCTGAGCAGTGGTGGCTAGGTGATTATAATTCAGTAGCCTTGCCCTAGAGAATACGTGGGTGATTGTCAGTGGTGATTATCAGGTGACCATAGTAGCTAAGTGACAGAAAACTAATAACTAAAAACAAGTGATAAAGGTCAAGAGATCATAGACGGCCCGACAATAGAGTTCAGGAGATTGTAGTTGGGCAATGATAGTTGGACAATCATATTCGAGTTAAGATGGTCTGGCTGGCAATACTCAGTTGATCGTATATGGAGAATAAAGAATATGAAATGGTGGCCAGACAACTTTGATCGAGCGACCATAATTGAGTAGTGGTGATTGTTAGTGTGGAGATCGGTTTGGATTCCCGCTCCTGCCTCCCGATCGCGATGTTTCGCAAATCCTGCTCCTGCTCCTCCCGTTTCGTGAATTGGCGCCAGCATCTGCCGCGAAGCGAAGCTTTGCTTCGTCCCGCTCACCTGTTCCCACTCCACTGTCACGAGAGGTCGCGATACTCGCGAAACGTCACCAACCTCCCTTCCTGTTCTCGATAAAAGGCTTCGGATGACTCTCCTTCAGTTTTAGAAGTGAAGGTGTTCTTCTTCGGTTTTCCACGGGATAGAAGAAGGAAGGTGCAAGAAGTAGTTCCTTGCGGTGAAGGAAGAAGAAAGAAGAAGAAGAAGATTGTCTCCCTTGGCTTCTCCTTGGTGACTTGTGGCAAAAGAAAAATTGGGGTTTATTTCTCTTGTAAGTTTATCGTCTTTAATGTATCTCGGTGTAGAGTTTCTTCAGTGTATCTGGGGGTAGAGAGAGAAGAAAAGAGAGAGCAACGAAGTGAGTGAGAGATTCCTCTTGTAAGTCGAGGTGATCGACTAGTGTAAATTCCTCAAGTAGTAAAATCCTATGCAACTACGTGGACGTAGGCAATTTGTCGAACCACGTAAATCTGTGTGTTCCGATGTGTTACTGTTTTCTGGTGTGAATTTTTCTCGTTCTATTTTTCGCTTCGTCGATCGTTCTCCTGTTTTATTTATATATATACCACATCAACTGATGGTGCATATCATATCTAGACCTCGCAACATCAGTGATTAAGCATTCATAATTACGTGATAGTGACTAGACGGTGACAATCTGATAATGGTAATCGATCAATGACAGCTGGTGGCCATGGTTAGGTAGTGAAGGTGCAACCGCACCACAAAAATCTTTATCACTTCATCAGACGATGTAAAATCATATGCTTAATCATAAGATATTTTTTAATGTATTATTTTTTAATGTATTAGTGCCTTAAAATTAAAAAAGATTTAATAATGAAGAAATTTAGAATAGAACTTTCAAATCTCATTATATTAAATTATTTAAAAAATGAGTAAATCAAATAGAATCTAGACATAATTTCATTATCATAGAATTTTTGTATCGGTTGGAGACTAAACCAAACCTTGCACGCCATTACCTAATATTATATTCCTCCATTATCTTACAAAGATATCATATCTCATGTAATAGCTCGAGGCTTACAATCAGAGAAGATGATTTGAATATATAAATATTAATTTTTGTATCATAATTTAAGCCAAAATTCTATCTGAATATAATAAAATATAGTATCAATCAAATGTTTCCAACACTAACTTGTAGCATCAAATTGGTGCATAATTGTCAATTTACACTCATAAAAAAATTAATATAATGATTGTCTTGTTTTAAGCTGAGATTGAGGTAGCAGTTTAGTGGCAGTGTGGTGTCAGACCGTACTTTCAGGTGATTTGCAAGACAATTTTTTTGCTTTCAAAAGTTATTGTGTGGAGCAGTATTTTACAACTTGACCAGACTAAGTATGGTTAATGACAAATATGATTTTTTTAAAATAAAATAAATTTATAATAGTCATTGCAGTTTTTTGAACAATTGTTTCTTTCGTAGCAGCTTCACGATTGTTTCTTCAAGTTGTTACATCTGCCCCAAACAGATCCTTAAGTAAATGCTATTAAAATATTTTGACAAATATATGTTTAGTAAGAGTTTGGCCAATTTGCAGACCTAAAATTACAATATTTAGGTCATTTTCGAAGGTTTTTGTTGTCAAGATATGAATCTATGTGGACCAATCTTTTCCATGTGCTTGAAACATATAATCCTTTTTGTCTCCCCCCCTGCTGAAACTGACATGTGGTAATATGTCCAACTTATGACTTTCATGAGTATTACTTANTATGTCTAACGTATGACTTTCATGAGTATTACTTACTGACTATATATTGGGGCATTTACATAAATTTCACATTATTTTTAAATATTTACTTATCTAACACCTAAATTTTTATATTCACATATTGACATCACATAAAAAATATCAATATTATTAACTTTTTTAAAGTGAAATTAAGTTTAGATGTTAGATATGGAAATATATAAAAATTGAGTAATATATATATATTAAATATATAAATATATATATTACATATATTCATATATATTACATATATAAATATGTAGTATATTACATATATTCATAAATATATATTCATATATATTAAATATATAAATATATTACATATAAATATATATTACATATATTCATATATATTAAATATATAAATATATATATTACATATATTCATAAATATATATATTACATATATATATTAAATATTAAATATATTCACAAATTATATATAAAAATTGAGTAATATATAAATATATATTACTCAATTTTTTTAACATAACAAAAAAATTATTATTTTTTAAAAAAATGCACAATCATATGCATAAATTTATGAGCCTAAAGTATTAGTATAGATACAAATATAAATTTTGATTGTCAAATATGTAAATATATAAAAAAAATTAATATGTGTAATTTAAGGATGTAAACGAGCCGAACAAGAGCGAGCCTAGGCTCAGCCAGCGTTTAGCTCGTTTATATTTCAAGCTCAAAAAATATGCTCTATAGCAAACGAGTCGAACACGAATATAGAGTCATTTTTAATTATACTAATCATCAAAGATACACACACAAATTTTTGTTCGAATTAGGCTCTTTAATTTAGTGAACGAGCTGTACACGAGCTTCTTAATGAGTCAAAAACAAGTTGTTTGCGAACAACAAGCCGTTTTGACAACCCTATGTGTAATTTTTAATTATTATTATTATTTTTTTTGAATAAAATACAACTTTGAACCGATTATGTTCTTTTAAAATAAAATTAGAAATAATAATAATAATGTATATTAAAACTGCACAGCACTAATTATATTTGGAGTCATTGAAGAACATGGTTTGTAAAAGTAAAAAAAGAGGTTGGCCTGTCAGACAACTTCAAGGACATTCCGGTCGGTTTATACCTGCCGGACCGATCCTCCACGGTTTCGACCCAAAGCAGATCTCAACCAGTAATCACGCCCTGTCCTTGAAGCCACATGTCATCAACCAGACTGAGTTGCATGCCTATTTAATTGCTAAATATGCAGCAGTACGATCCTATAGAACAGATCCTGTTCAAGTAAGGTCGTGCTTTTTGGGTCAGCCAAGCTGATATTTAAATTTAATTAATTGAACGATTCCGGCGATGTGGGACTAATAACCTTTTTATTTAACCCGCTCTGAGACAAATATATAAATCATCGATATATTATACATATCAATATTAATAAAATATATTTAATTCAATCGTCTGTAATTTTGAACTTTATATTTATTATGTGATTTATTGATGTATTATAATTTAAATATGAAAATGTAATTAAAGAGCTTTTAAATTCAAATTCTTAATTATGTGAACTTCAATTGAAGTATATTTACGGTTATATATTTTTTTACATTAATTAAACTATTGTTAGTGAATATGGATATTGAGTTAATACAATCTCTAGTTATTTCTCTATTTCAGTGAATAAATTTGTTTGCATTTGTTCAAATTATGATTTATTAATTGTTTTAATTATATAAATATGAGAATTAGGCACTAATCTCAAATTTAATGAATTAATTTTTTATTTGGGCTTGTAAATTATCTTTTAATATAATAAGTTAAATTCTCATTCATTGTTTAATTTTATTGATTAAGTGTTTTAAGTATTTATTGATTAGTTTAAGCAATTGATATACAAAACAAATGTTGATCATAGAAATATTTACATACCTAAAGTACTTTTGTGATTTAAGATTAAAAATCTTAGGTCATAATTTATATTTGAACCAAAGTACTTAAAATTTGAGAATTTACATGCATGCAACTAGTAAGTCGAAGGAGGAGAACTGCTAGTGCTTACGAGTCCGCGCAAGTCAAAGGAGGGTATACTGATAAGAGACTCGGAAGCCCAATTGTCCGATCAAAAATATCAAGACCAAAACTAACTAAGGAAATCAAAGGGCTCGAACCCGAGCGGATCGACTGAAAGCGGGAGGTGGAGAGGGATCCAAGTCATTCTTCAAGATGAAATCAACCCTTGGGTGACCCTTTAGGCCCTACAGTTCTATCGGGGGTATCCAACAATCTCTCTTAATATTAAGGGCTCGCCAATCTAGCCAGCTTAGCCTTAAGGCAGTCAGGCTCTTGGTACAATCAAGCTCTGGGCATAGATATGTAAAATATCTATAATAACATGTGCAGTCCCAAGGACATAAATATAATCTTATGTATTGTATCAACTTTATTTTGGAATAGGAGATCGTTCTATGAATACAAGCCCCAACTCAAATTACTGTTCATTTATTGTGCATCTTTCTGTCTAAATCACCACTATTGTTGAATTTCTTTTATATAGATTTCATTTTTTGTTCAAATCAAACACAAAAAATTAAATTTATGGAAATTACTTCAATCAAAATCAACAAATCAAAGAGCACCACTTGAAATTATTATTATTATTTTACTCCTTATAATTTCTATGAACTATAAAATATTTTTCACTATTTTTCTTGTCACATATTTTAGACCTTAATTTACTACTAATCAAAACTTAGACATTATTACAGAAGCATTCTCGAACACCTTTATTAACAAAATAGTATATTTACAATAAGAAAAATATAATAAATAGCAAAAATTATATTTATTGATTTGTCATCAACAATTTTTTTTTTTCGCCAGACATAAGTCTCAAAGTATTTTGAGCAAGCAACATTCCGAATCAAAATTTAAGATCATATGATCCCAATTTTTGTAGATTTATAATCAAATTGAATGTCTAGACGAGAGAAAACTAACAAACCCAAGATCCTTCAAGTATGATGTCATTAAGACACGTAGATGTTGGAAAAAGTGCATGTGAATCAATAAATTAATTTTGATTGCATGAAATGATGTATTTTGAGAGATTGGTTAAATTTACTAAAACTTCTCTTTAAAGAACGGTTAAATAGCCCATCACTCTTCACTTGAAAAGAGGATAGGAGAAGAAAAGAGTGATCTCACTGCTCAAAGTTTAAAATCATAGTCATTGTCTTCATCACATGGAATAATGATCGACCGCCAGAGTTTGTCAACCACTAAAATTTGTAGTTAACAACCGAAGCTTATTACCGACCGCCAGAGGCCATCATCGACCATTATTAAGACATTATTCTCGTAAGCAGCAATAGCCTGACATTTGCTGAGGATGACATCTCTGCTAAGCAACAATAGCCTGAGATTTGTTGAGGATGACACCTTCATATTTGTCCTAGAACCATTTCATGACATCATCCTTCGTGACTCGATGCTGAACGTCAACACGAGATTTGCAACGACGGTGCCGGCTCACTCGGTAAACAGGACGCTCGAGAACAACATACAAGTCCATGCCATAGATTCCAATTGAGGATCATACAAGTGGCCAAGTCACAAACTATAAAAACAATGAAAAAACATTAAAAGATGCATTGTATTTCATGTAATTATGGTCGCATAACAAGTGAAGTTCAAAGAAGAAACAAAAGGAAGATTTACATTCATATGTATTTACATATCTAAAACCTAAACTAAAATGTTTACATATATTAACTTCAATGTTTACATACATGCTACACATGTATTAAAAAGTGTATTTCACTTTTCTTCAAGTTAAAATAGTGATATTTTTAATGTGATATGAAAGATTTGGGTGGTATAAATGTTAAAGTAAAATTTAGATGTTTGATTTGCAAGTACAAAAGAAATAAGTGGTATATATGCAATTGCCTCGTATGAATCCCGAGTGAAATACATGTCCTGCAAGTGGCAAGTCAAACTTAAATCAAACCTGAAACAAACACATGAATCCAAACTAACAACCCTAATGAGAACCCTAATGAGAGATGACTCAAAAAATAGGATGATAAATTCAATCATACCGTCAAATCAAGTAAAATAGCATTGCGATCAGGCTAAATCAAGCCCTAATTCCTACAACAAAAACAACAACAACACCAAACAAGGCTTTGTCCCATTAAGTGGAGTTGGCTACATGAATCATTTTTTTTTCAATGTGTCCTAAAGAGTGTCATATTTTCATTTAACTAATAAATTATGATCATTTTTATACAACATGCCCGTGTCTTTTTAGGTCTGCCTCCAACTTTCTAATAAATCAAGCATAAATCCTAATTAGTTAAATTGACCCATTTGACTCAAAAAGAACCCAAATCATTCAATAAGTCAAATTGAACCAACCGAACTACCTATTGTGTCCCAATAATTTAACCATAACTTAATAAAACCTGGTTTAGCTCAATTGGCAGCTAAACCAAGTTAGCATAATTGGTCTCAACTTCAACAAATATAGTACATTTGACCAAAACAGCTAAAAATACTAACAATGCACTATGAGAAGCAAATCTAGGAAGAAAACGAAAACAAATTATATGGTTTCCATTTAAAACATCATTCAACTAAATGTGACAAAAAATATGTCATCACAATTTGCTTGAATTAGCATAAGAAATCACTCTATAATTTTATTGTTCAATTAGAATGTAAAATTCATTCGCTAAAAAACTCAAAAAAATAGAAAAATTATTCTTATTATAAGAAGAATAAAAACCAAAGACAAACAAAAAATAAAAAATAAAAAACAATCCCAAATGGCTTCTACATCTTTGACTGTCAACTGTAATAAAAACATACACATCATAGCTGCTGATGAAATACAATGAAATATATTAGCAGGAGGCTCAGATTTTTGCTACTGTGCTCAAAGGAAGGCTACATCAAGCCCTCCTCATACAAGAGGTGTCAGAAAAAGGCAATAATCATCACAGCCATCAATACCTCTGGATTTCACTAGAAACAATGTGAATGATATCACAAAATGAATAACATAGTTCAAAATTAAATCAAATAACAACGGGAAATCAATAATAAAGCCATAATAGCTCAACTATCTTGCATTTTTACTCCTGAGGGAAAAACAATATTTACATATCAAATAAACGTAGAGCAAATGCATCACGGGGAAAACTCAACTTACGCCATGTCAAAATTTTACAAAAAAAAAATGAAGCTGAACAAGAAAACCAGAGCAAGCAACATATAGAGGCAAAAACAAGGATACTCAACAGATAGTCTCACATCGGCAGCACAACTAAAACTGCAAAATATGGTTTTAACTAAGTCAAAGCAACTCGTGAGCCAGCTCGAGCTAGGCTCAATAAATGAATCATGATATGAGCTTGATAAGCCAACAAGCCATGCTTGAATATGCCATGACTCGAGTCGCCAACACATGTGTAGTCATGTTTAAAGAATTTTAATAAAAAAATTATATTAAAACTTAAGAGTTGTAACCATAAAATCATTAAAAATATTAAAATAAAAATATCTCACTTTTATATATTATTTCTCCTTTGATTCTCATTCTTTTTGTCACTATTACAGCAACTGCATGAATCAAAATTATGTTCTCTCGTTCATAATAAATGTCTACTCATAGCCAACTAGAACTGGTAGAATTAAACTCGATATCAAGATAGAAATTAATACCAAGATCAATATGCCCCTGAATACCAAATCCAAAACATCCAGTGTCACTTAAGTTCCTTTTTAGAAGCTCGTACTGCTTAACTATCAAAACACTTTTGAGAAGTTGCCTCACCTTTTCTCCTCTAACAGTGACATTGCAAAAGCAATCTTTTCATTACGCCAAATTCAAAAATATCAGACAGTGTACCCTGGCTGGAAAAGGCAACAAATTTAAGGGAAATTTACAAACGTAGCACACAATTCTTATGTATTTACATATCTCACACCAAAAAAATTCATATTTACATGGCACTTTGGTGCCCTTAAACTTGTGCATGAAAGATGTATTTCACTTTTAAAAAGTGAAATAGTGTTATTTTTTATGTGATATTAAAAATTTTAGTGCTATGTGCGTAAATATGGAAGTATAGGTGTGAGATATGTACATACATCAGAATTTCGAGATTTTTATACATATGCCCCCAAATTGAAAGACAAATTGAAATTCCCCTGACATGCCAGACTAATAATTTTCAAGTGCCTTTGGAGAACACAGGAGTTTGCCCACTTAATTGCTCCAACACCTGAAGACATTACAGGAAATAATTAGAATCAATATTAGAAAACAACAATGATTTAAAGAAATATAATGTAAACAATTGAATCAGGCATATCTCTAAGCTTACGCCAATCAAGCCAGAACATGATGATGGCAAGCGTATGCATAAATGCTTAAATCAATCTCTCATGAAAATTAGATAGATTAAATTAAATAAAATTTAATCATCATTAAAATTATCTTCTCAAGATCATTAAGCTTGGGCTTCAAAAAAAACTTGTCTTTTATAAGAAACTAAGCTTTTCTTTTTATAATATTAACTTTTTAAAATAAGCATGTCTTCTTATAATAAAAAAATTTAAAAGAAACATACTAATGAGTTAAATAAGGCTTTAAGACAAAATGCAACGCCAAATAGTTTTCTGAGCTTATTCAATCTTTTTTTACAAACTAAATGATTTAGACTAAAAGGAAAGATTTAATTAAAGCACAACAGCCCACCCCCCACAAACCCTTTCTTTTTACTCATTTTTCAACAAGCTGAATAACTCTGATTAGTAAAAATCATAATCCATCTAAATGATTTTAATATACTGATTTATTCACAAGAAAAAAAACAATTACTAATTTAATAAAATCATTAATTTCATAATTTGTATATGACTACTTAGTCAAAATAAATTATCCTAACTAATCAATAAATATTAATTCACAATTACTTCATAAGGAGTTATGCAATTTATTTATAAAAATTTAGATCAATTAATTAATAAATCAATCTTAAACAAGGACTATACAATGACTTGATCGAAAAATAATCCTCTATATTTATGTTAATGTATTGATTATTCATTGATTAAATTGCTAAACTGATTAATTACTCATTAAAAATTTTATTTAGCCTATTTACATATCATAAAATAGTAACTAAAAAATTATCTTATGTCTTTTCAAAAAAAATATCATCTTAAGTAAACTATTATTTAACAAATCCAAAACTTCCATGGAGAGTGTACAAACCTCCTACCATTGCATTATCTATAAAAAGTTGTGCAAAATCCCATCCCTATATCATCGAGGTTGAAGTCCACATCGCAGTGGCGGTAAGTAAAAGCTAGTCCAAGTTAGCCCACCAGATTGCGCGAAAGTTCCGGCAAAACTAGGAACTTAATGACCCTTTCCAAGCAGGCCTCCAAGCTTAGATTTCCTCATCAAGTGAAGAGCTTTTGATGAAGTAAATAAGGTTGTGAGGTGATAATGTTTAGAATGCAACACTTAGTTTTTAAGATTATTTCAATTAATTTTCAGGCAAATCTGCCAACTTTTTTATTAGAGGCATTTACATATATATCACACAAATCTCATGTAATTACATATCTAAAACCTAACTTTCATACATAGCAATTGAATCTTTAATAGTGCATAAAAAATACCACTATTACTAAATCTTTAAAAATGAAATACACCTTTTCATGCAAAGATTTAAGAGACAAAGTGTTACAAATGTAAACACAAACTTTAAGTGTTAGATATGTAAATACTAAATACATAGGAATTGTGTGATATGTATGTGAATTTCCCTTTTTACTTCTTTTTTTGGTCAATCAGCCAACTTTGGCATGCTCAAACATTAAACTTCTCTAAGCTTCTTGCTTGACTTGACATCATACTATTATCCAAATAGAAAATCAGATAATCACAAAAAAGCTTAGCATATTTTAGCTGTATTCTTGAAGCCTTAAAAGCACAGGCAAATGCAGGAATGTCATTTAGAATTGAAAAATTACAATACCACTGTTTTACAAGGAAACTTCAATCAAAATAGCATTCTGATATTCAATTCATAAGGAATATTAGGCACAAAAAATAGCTCAAGGATGCTGAAAAAGGTAATAAATTTGTAATATAATGATACATCACTCCTCCGGCCAGCAGTTGGGGCTATGGCTTTACCCTTGGAGCTTGGTTCCGTTCTTCAGGACCATGATTATCATAATACTACTAACTACATGGAATTTTTCTTCACAAAATCCATCTTAGCAATCCAACAAAAAGCATAAAACATTTGCTTATTCTCGTCAATGACAAACAAATTCATGAAACAAACTTCACGATAAGTGACGATAATACAAAATCCTGATTCACTAGTAACAATGCGTATCAAAATCAGACCTAAAATAATAAAGATTTGAAATCTTATTTCTCGCTGAGAATCCGGAGCTTATAAATATCAGAGTAAGAAAAACGAAAAGAATACCTTGAAAGCTCTCTTGAGGCGACCTCCACTCTCACCCACCGATATGTTGAGCACTAGCTTCTGAACCCTGATGACTTGCAACGAATTAAAAAGCCTCTGCTCTGATGACTGCCATGCCAACAGAAATCGATGAGAAAACCTACAAAGAGATTCATTGAAATAGCAGAAGCAGAAAGAAAATAAGGCTTGGCGAAGAGAGAAGGTGGAATCTACCATAGCAGCGATCGGCGCAGCTTAGAGAAGGAAACGGAGTCCGCGCGCAAGAGGATTGCTCGGAACCTAGTGTGGATATATAAAGGTCGTAGGTCTGGGTGCTTGTCTGATGCAGCCCGTTGGATTGAAATCAAGCGGTCAGATGTGAAGGAAAAAATGCTTCATTAGAATCAGGCTGATCACAGATCTAACTTAAATATTTTTGGGATATCACAAACTTTTTTTATATTAATATATGTAGCAGCTAAATATTCATATTTACGCACATAAGCTCAAATTTTTAATACCAAAATTTACCGTTTAACATAAATATCGAGACAATGGTCTCAAAATATTATTTGGAGTAAAAAACGTCCAAACTCAAATTAAAAATTATTTGAAACTGTGATTTTAACAAACTCATAGTCAAATTGATTGGCTCAACGAGATGAACGCAATGAGACTAAAGCTGGTTCAATCCAAGTGAAATCAATGATCAAGCCATTAAGTCATTTTTTGAAGCTTATAGTGTCCAATTGAAAAGTCGAATAAATTTCAATTCCAACAAGCTTATGATCAAATTGAACTTCCTGACAAGATGAATGCAACGAGCATAAGGTCACTCTATAATAACATTGTTAAGACACATGAATGTCCACAAAACACCGTTCGATCGACAAAATCTTTTTTGGAGTATCTGATGGAATGATTTTGATTCATTTCTTAATTGTAAAAATAAGTCTCGAACTCTATAAATAGAGCAATCTCTCCCTCGTGAAAAAAGGGGAAGAGATGAAGCTAAACCTTGAATCGGATGAAGACCCGAGTTTAGAGAGGGGTCGCAAGGAGGAGGTGAAGTTCAACATTACACACTAAATGTTTAGCGAGCACCAGATGTTTTTGAAGTCGTTGACTGCCGTCGACCATTTCTCATCGTTCATCATCAACCACTGCTAGCCCCAATGTTCGTTACAATGCAATCCCTTGTTGAATCACGATGTGCACTTGCAATATCCCAGTGTACGTGGTGGAGTAACGAATCACCATACAGAGCAATGTTTCACCCAAAAGACGGTGTGATAACACATTCCAAATATGACGACACACTCACACACCTTAAAGATGGTGTAACGACACACTCCAAATACAATGCAACAATACAACCCTCTGGATAATTATTTATAGTCGGAGTGATTTCTCCATACTTGCAATGGAGTAACGATGTGTTTTATATATGGTTCAATGATGCATTTCAAAGTCAATGTAACAATGCATTGTAAAGATAGTGTATTGACGTATCTCAAAGATGGTGTAGCCACACACTTCGAGTACAGAGCCACAGTGCACCCCGCAATAATTGTTTACAAATGACTTACTTAAAATACAGTAATTTTCTCCTAGTTTTTTAAATACATGTGCTTTACTAGGTCTGGTTTTGATGGAGCCGTTTTATCGTTGTTTACTTCAGTGACTTGCTTTTTTTTTTTAATGGTCTATCTGAGCTCAATGTTTAGTGACTACTTTCATTCTCATGCCTATGCAAGTTTTCTCCATGTTTGTAAATCTATCTTTCTGTAATGATATTTGCTGCGTATGACTCGTTTTAGTTTAAAATTTAGGTCAATGATTGATCTTTAGTACCCAAAATGAAAATATTCTCCCATCCATCTTTATCTTATCCACTTGTTGAGCCCAATCCCTAAAGTACTAACCAATTAAATTATTACAACATCATAATAATGTTTCTCCATACGACATCAACCAAAAACAAAATATCTGATTTACCAGAGCTAAAAATGAATCAAATTTCCCATCTTTAGCCATATTTCCCTTCACCTTCTTCTTCCCCAACCACTTCATGGAGGCTGAGCCAAAGGCAGATGAGTGGGAGCTCCTCTCTCCCAACACCTCCTTCCTTCGCTTCGGCCTCGAAGACATCAAAGACCTCTACTCCAAAGAAATAGACTATGTGGACTATTTCATGGAACAACCCTACCTGATCATCGACTCAGAAGACGATCAAGCATCAATCCACCACGATGAATCCCTCCCAGAAATCAAGGTTGAAGACCTCGAGCAAACCGAGCTTAAAGACGATAGCAGAGTTGAAAAACAGGAAGAGGATTTGGCTGATAAATTACCACGCTCCAAGCCGCCTCCGCGGCCGGCGTTTGTAGCGGTGATAGCCGAGATGGTACCGATCGCGGTGGCCATGGCGTGTGGGTTTCTGCTCGGAAGCTGGCGGCGGCGGGCCGATACTATGTGCTTCCACACTTATAAAGACAACAAGGTAATATGGCTCTTAGCTCCGGCCCATAGGAGTGTAGACGAGCCAAACTTGAACGAGCTTAAGCTCAATTCGTGTTCCACTCGTTAAAAAATATTATTATTCATATTCTACTCATTTATATATCGAGCTAAAAAAATTTATTTGTGTTCCACTCAAAAAAATGAGTCATTTTAATAGCCCTAATAGGTGCAGGATATATATATATATCTATATATATATATATATATATATATAGTAAATACTAAATACATAGGAATTNCTAATTATTTAGAGTCAGAATGAGGTAGATACTAACTAATAAAATTGTATTTGTGTTTGACTCATTTATATATCAAGCGTAAAAAATTTATGTGTTTGACTTAGATTACTTCACGAACAAATCAAATATGAGCTGTTCACGAACAACGAACCATTTTTGGCAGCCCAACCGGCCAACAAGTAAAGAGAAAGAAGAATTTTCATTGCTTGTTTGTTTGTTGGATTTCAGGAGATGAAGGAGATGGTGAGACAGGCGAACAGGATTAATCAGGTGTTGGTGGGGACGGCAAGGGGGGTGCCGCCACCGGTGATGCCACCGGCGACCATCTCCTTTGGCGGATGCTTTGGTGATATGCTTTGATGGGTTTTAGCAGTGTTGATGGGTTTTGGCGTGTGTTGGAGTAGATAAATATGTATGAATTAGATGTTGACTTGTATTTCCATGTTTTTTATGTGTACATTATTAATCACATTAACATGGTTTTGGGTCATGTAATTTTGCTGTTTAGTTTTTTAACTCATGTTCTATTTTTCAAATTCTCGCTCAATTATCAAAATTCAATGTAAAAACCCAATCCATGTTTTCATTTTTACCGAATTGACAAGCATATGGACCAGTTGCTATTTAGTGACCTTTTGGGAGAATAGAGGTATTATGCAGCCACTTCTGAGTTTCTTTGGCGTTGGCTAATCTGAACACTAACTCTTACTAAACTTTGAAGGCTGAGCTTCATATCTTCTCTTAGCATTTGAACTTACTGTTACTTTAATCTGAGAACAAATACTTCTGCATCACTTTCAAGCAGGTCCTGTATGATAGCAAAAATATTATGCCGACAATAAAATGAATGGACCACTGTGCGATAAACGGCAACGTGATCGCATCCGAACCGTCATCCTCCATGGATGGAGCTGTTTGCATGAGCTCTTTTCAATGATATTTTGTCTTTGGAATGGTGTCCGGTTTATCCCCTTTTTTTATGTTATATATGAAAGAGAAAAAATTGAGTATGAGAGCAACATGAACAATCTTAAAATTGCTAAAATAGCAAATTAGTGTTATTATATTTTTATATTCAGCTTCTGAAAAATGAAACCAGGATAAAACATGATAATTTGTGTTTTTTTATATTTATTTAAAAAAAAATAATATCAATATAAGACGCAATAGTTGTCACCAATCAGAAGTAGTTATTGGTAGGCGACAGAGGCTTGTCATGGTGAGCATGTTAGACTGCTGAATCTCAGGCCTTGAGCAGCTCGCTGAGAGCTGCGGTAAGGAAAAAAACAGCATGCAGAGCTTCTTCCAGTAAACTGTGAAAATGAGTATCAAGTGAAAAACACTGTTAAATGAGTACCGTTTTAAACAATTTTATTCAGATAAGAAATATTTCACAAAAGGTTCCTCGATTACTTCGGCCAAGATAAGTCCTGCTTAAGCAGCTTTTGGTACAACACCCTCCCCTCAAACTTAAACTTATCTATACCATCAGCTTTGGCATGGAATTGTAGAACTGAGTAGGCCGCCGGAATGTCGACCAGCTCCGCTTGAAGAGCCGCCAGCTCCTCCAAGTGCATGTGTCGTAGAGGCGCCGGTTTTTTCTAGAGCTCCTTCATCTTTGCCTCCCGCTGCAGACTGACGACAAGGGCAAAGGAGTACATCGTCTCCTCCGAGAGGAGGGGGG
>JXCR01100236.1:150019-177366 GCA_002079205.1 Phalaenopsis hybrid cultivar
ATATATATATATATATATATAATTTAATTATTTAGAATATGAATAAAATTTTATCTGTGTTTGACTCATTTATTTATCGAGTGCAAAAAATTTATTTGTGTTTAACTTAAATTAATTCACGAACAAATCAAATATGAGATGTTCATGAACAACAAATCATTTTTGGCAGCCAGCTGGCCAACAAGTAAAGAGAAAGAAGAATATTCATTGCTTGTTTGTTTGTTGGATTTCAGGAGATGAAGGAGATGGCGAGACAGGCAAACAGGATTAATCAGGTGTTGATGGGGACGGCAAGGGGGATGCCGCCGCCGGTGATGCAACCGGCGACCATCTCCTTCGGCGGGTGCTTTGGTGATATGCTTTGATGGGTTTTAGCAGTGTTGATGGGTTTTGGCGTGTGTTGGAGTAGATAAATATGTATGAATTAGATGTTATTTCCATGTTTTTTATGTTTACATTATTAATCACATTAACATGGTTTTGGGTCATGCTATTTAGTGATCTTTTGGGAGAATGGTGGTTATCATGCAGCCACTTCTGAGCTTCTTTGGCGTTGGGTAATCCGAACACTAACTCTTACTAAACTTTGAGAGCTGAGTTCATATCTTCTCTCACTATTTGAACTTACTAAACTCCAAATCAAAGCAATAACGAAGGGGGTCTTTGCATGTTATATATGAAGAGAAAAAATTGAGCATGAGAGCAGCATGAACAATCTTACAATCGCTAAAAAAATTAAATTAGTGTCATTAAAATTTATAGTATTTGAAAATTTTACAAATTTTTTGAATCGATATAGAATAAATATATGAGTTTGTTATATTTTTATATTCAGCTTCTGAAAAATTATAAAGTAATTTAAAATATATGTAATGTTGGAGTAATGTATTATATTTGAAATGATTTAGATTTGCTTGATTGATTATAAAATAAAAATTTTACTTGTAATAAAATAATTCAAGTCACTTGAACACATTTTGAGGAAAAAGTAATTGCAGAAATTAAAAAAATTCAGAAAATAACAAAAACACAATTTTATTCGGATGAGAAATATTTCACAGGAGGTTCCTTGTCTACTTCGACCGAGAATCAGCTTGGGCATGGAATTGGAGAGCTGAGCGGGCCGCCCGAATGTCGACTAGCTCCGCCTGAAGAGCCGCTAGCTCCTCCAAGTGAATGTGTTCCATAGCTGCCAGTTTTTCTAGAGCTCCTTCATCTTTGCTTCCCGCTGCAGTCCGACGACACGGGCAAAGGAGTCCATCGTCTCCTCCGAGTGGCGGGAAAATGAAGATGATCACACCTCTATTGGTCGTCGGTTGCCCCCTTCGCGTCTTCTTGGCTACCCCGAACGAGTCATGGACCGCCTTCCCCTTGCTATGCGTCGAAGTGGGAGCTTACTCAACTACTCTAAGAGCAGAATCCAGAACAACACCTGCGAGGGGCAAATCAACGACCAATACCACCTCATCTGCATCAACAAACAAACATCAGTAACAAAGAAAAGTTTTCCCTAAATGCAAAGACCGCATTTCCTCATTCGATCCACCTCAGACAACGGGAACAATGAAAAGCTCTCACCAAACATCGGTGGGACGCCCGCAGACTTGCTGCCATCGGCCGGTAGCTGAACTGTAGCCTCCCTTTTCTCTGACAGTGGAGCCAAGGATGTTCCCTATGCAGGTTGCTCAACCAGCTAACTATGGGAGGCCACAGAAAAACAAATAGGCACACCAACGGACGGATTGCCCAACTTGCCTCTCTCCGTTTGTTGGAGCATCACCAAATCGGACAACACAACCTCATTCCCGGGATCCTCTATCAGCATCTTATCTTAACTCATCTCTCACCCTCCGATCGACTCCATCCTCCCATCCTCCTTTTGGTTGTGTTGTCCGATTTGATTTGGATTGGGCTCACATGGAGGAGCTCCCTTCTTCACGCCCCTTTGTTTGTTCCTTCAGGCTTCCCCTACTTCGGCCGGCTCTCTCCTTCTAGTTAATTCTTTCTCACAAATTACTTCTCAGGATTGAATCATGGTGAAAAAATCCCGAAAGCTTTGATATCATTTCTTCAATGATAATGTCCTCTAGTGTCTCCATGAAAAGCTCTTGAAATCAGCAAACTAAGGGTGCATTTGGGGTCGTGTTTCTAGACCAGCGTAGCACCAAGCCGCAGAAGAAAAAAAAAATTTGTTTGTTTGGATGTCGCGTTTCGAGGGCGGCCGCTGATAATTTCAGCAGAACATCGCAGGTTCGACCCCGCGGCCATCGTTCCCTATTATTTGAAAGGCGCATAATTCCTTAGCTGCCCCGCGCTCCCTCGACCATCGACCCAAGTGTCTCGAGAAGCCGACCGTTGCTCCCTTGTTGTCCTCCCGTCCCCGCCTTCGTCAGAGAGACCGCACTGAACGTCGCTCTCTCCACCAACTTCTCGAAGGTGATTCCATTGATTTTTGGGTTCCTTGGTGTGCAACTTTATGCTTCATGTGCTCTGTTTTTATGTCATTCAGCTTGATAAACACACAAAATCACTGAAAAATAATACATGATTGATTCTTTCCCTTCCATTTCTTCTATCTATAAAGCTTTCTTGTTCAAACAACTTCATTTTTGCTTGATAGACACACAAAATCACTGACAAATAATACATGATTAATTCTTTCCCTTCCATTTCTTCTATCTATAAAACTTTTCAGTCCAAACAACTTCATTTTGTTTGTCTAGCTAGTAAATGCATTTTTCTAGAGATTCTTGGCAATCGAATGCTTTTGTTTTGAAACTTGCTGTTTGAATGTTTTCATAAACCTTTATTGGCATTGGTTCCTAGAACAAAACAGAGAGGAAGGGAGTAAAGTGGGGCAGCTTGTTTTTATAGTTGTTGGCCGAGAAGAAGGGAGAAGAATGGTTAGGTAAGTTGAGGAGAAGAAACTTTAACGTTCTTTTTCTGTGAGGTTAAACTGACAACTGCCATGTATGAAGAGATTTATTTCACTTATAAAAAATCAGCAATTATGATATTTTTATTGTGAGGTTAAAGATTTGAGAGGTATGAATGGAAATATCAAAGAGTAAGTACTACATATGTGCATATATAAGAATTAAGTGGTATGTGTGTGAACGCCCCCATCATATTTCTAATTGTAATTTTAATAGCTTTTTCTTTGTTTTAGTTATCTTGGTACTCAGTGTTTATTGGGGTGTGTATCTTTTTTTAAGCTATTCTGAAGAGATTTCTTTTCGTCGCAATTATTAAAGCAATTATTAAATATATTATTATGCCAGTTCAAATGAAAACAACATGACTACTCAGGAGCAGAATGCTCATTTATCCAGAAACACGTGCAAAATAATTATTTTTCAACTGCACAAATCAAAAAATCAGTCAGCTCCCATATAAGTTGTTGATCAGAGTTTATCTGGATCAACTGCTTATACCCTAAGAAATGGACTCAAAAGTAAATGCATATATCAAAAGCCACAATCACGACATGTTTATAAAGGCTAAGAGCATGCGTATCTAGGGAATACAAATATTAAATTACTGATCATGAAATAAATAAATAAATATTTTTTTATGTAATTCTCTGGCAGTTGTCAGTTTAAAAAAGTGAGGATCGAAAAATAAAAATATGTTCATTAGAAATAAGTCAACATGAATCTAGAGAAACTAAGTGGACTGAGCCATGATAGTATGGTCAAGAAGAATGAAATCAAAATATTTTTTTTTACTCAAAAAATACCCTTGAAGTGAACAACAAAACAGTTTTGAAGAAAAAAAAATGACAATGTGGAACTCACCTTCCAACGGAATAAAAGAAAAATCAATGCATATCAGAAGCCAACTAAGAAAGGAACACATAAAGATAGATTTCCTCTCCCTCAAAGGATTCAGGGATAGCGCGGTCTCATAAAAGACACATCGCCATTTCTTTATGTTTGCCTCTGTCTGAACCAAAAATGGAATACAAAAACCAAGCTTCGGTTATTCGAGAGGCAAATTAAGCGTTCTAGAACGCGAAAGACAAAAACATGAGCATATATGAGAAAATTTACGAGGTCGCTTGGAGGAATCCATACAGCTAAATCTCGAACGAGCTTGGATTGAGTAGATTCCACTCAAAAGGCCTCGATTAGTTTTATGTATGCCTCATAACTAAGCAAGACAGCGTGAGATTCGAGGGAGCCGAAGACACCATCAAGATCACAATCTTGCTACTCTGAGAGGCAGTTGTTGAAATCACAAGATAGAACGAAATAGTTTCCGCCGGATCATTGATCGCATCAGGCAAACAATGCAGGAAAGGAGATTCAACTAATACTAAAAAGAAGATGCCTGATCATACCTGGATTTGTATTTGAATGCCGACCGATCCGGTTGCAGCATCAAAGTGAAAGAAATTGAACCACAATGGAGAGAGCTGGAGTGGGAATGAATTGGAGAATCGAGGTTCGTGTGATAGTTACGACGACCCAAGCGGCTCATGGATGTTGAGAACTGCGGGAAAATGAGGACGGAGAAGGCCGGAACCCTAGATGCATATTTATAGACTTGTGTCCAGTTGTTGGATTGAAATCGAACGGCAGCAATTGAATATAATAATTTATATTTACTTTATTCAAAAGTACTCAATTATTAAACCAACAAATTTTTTTCTTAATTTTATATTTAATTTATTTAAGCTCATAAATAACAACTCACTACGAATAAGTTTGTTAAGAAGCGCGAGAAAGAATTTCATTAAAAATTATTAAAACTCAAATTAATATTTGTGAACAAATTCAATTTAAACTTATTTTATAACTTATTTTCTCTAAATTAAATTAAAATTTTAAATCACAATCCATGAAATAAGACATACTTATTTGTTTAATTGTACCTTTATTTGTACATTTGAATGTTTATTTTAATTGTTGATTTAGAAGCTCATTTATTTATAAATTTGATGGAGTTCATCTGATTAGAAAGTAAATACCACGATCATATTACTTTTTTGATCAAAAATATATAGCCCAATAGCAAAAAACGGAACCACACTTACCTCAGGGTGAGCAATTGTACAAAGGTCGTAGTTGGTTGTTGCATAGATAGTAGTTGGTCACAAAGGTCATGGTTGGATGCTACAATATTGTCAGTTGGTCATAGAAAACATAGTTGATGACTGCAATAATGTCAGTCAACCACAAAGTCTGTAGCTGAAAGTTTTAATAGTAGTATCAACTACAAAGATTGTAGTAGATTGCTTCATAGATAGTAGTAGGTCACGAAGGTCATGATTGGTATTTGTAGTATCGTTAATGGTCACAAAGACCATAGTTAGTAACCACAAAAGAGTCAGTTGACCACATAAAATGTATTTGGTTGCTGCACATACAGTAGGTGGTCACAAAGGTTGTGGTTAGAAGTTGTAATGTCGTCAGTTAATCACACAAATTATAGATTATGATTGCAATAACAAAAGTTGGTCACGCTGGTTGTAGTTCGAAGTTGTAACAATAGTAATTAGTCATAAAGGTCGTAGTTGGTTGTTGCATAAGCAATAGTTGGTCATAAAGACGGTACTTGGAAAGTATAATATTGTCAGTTGACCATAGAGGTCATATTTGGTGATTGCAATAACATAGTTGGGCATAATGGTCGTATTTGAATTTGTAACATTAATAGTTGGTCACATACATCGTAGTGGGTGACTGCACCACTTCTCTTAGGATGAGAGTACAATTTTACACCATAAACAACACTTGACAGTATACAACATGTTGGACGGTGCAAGAGTTAGGACAAACATTATATTCATACTATGAAGGTCGTAAACAATGATTATTGGTGAATGGCGAACAGTAGCAAATGCGATGAGGGTGATTGGCAGCTATAGAGGTCACATGTTATCATCAAATCTTCTGTACGAGCATTACACATTACGATTGTATTTAGGATACAACATTTACAAGCGAAATTCACCGACAAATAGAGGTCGACAGCGACAAGCCGGGATGACCGAAGAGTTGACAGCGACTGACGACCAATGATTAATGGCTACAATGGCTGGAAGTTCTCGTTGGATCTCCAATACCGTGTTATATGTTATGACCATATTTGGGATACAACGTTAGATAAATGCAGTCACTGGCAACTAATGGTGAGCGATCACAAGAAGGGACGATCGAGAGTGGTTGATAGTCGTCAGCGGGCGATAGTCAACAATGATCGGTGGCTATGGAGGTTGACAGTTATTATTGAGTCTTTAATATGACATGATATTACGGTTGAATTTGGATTACGACGTTAGCAACTAAGAGTCGTTGACAACCAATGGTTGGTAGCAGCAAGCAGGGACGACCCGGGTGTCAATGACGGTCGACGACTAATGTTTGTCAGCTATTGCGGAGATTGGAAATTATCTATAGTCTTCAATACAATGTTATACATTATGATTTTATTTGAGATATGAATTTAGCAAGTTGGGGTTGGTGACAACGACAAGTAGCTAAGCAAAGGCGGTAGACAAAGGTCAATAACGGCTGACATACGGTAGTTAATGGCGGTTAGCATCTACGGAGGTTAGAAATTATTGTTGTGTTTATAGTTCATAACATGCTCTAGAATTCTTTTTGTACTCTTCCCCCATCAAGTTCAGGGATAGGGACTATTTATGGGAAAGACGTTTTGGTCATTTAGGTCGACTCATATTGATTAAGTGCAAAACATCTTTCCCATATACTAACTTCTCCAATCATCTAATCAGATGGCTCGTATTGATCTTATTGATCATAAGATTTTTTTTAATGGTTCGAAAGCCTTAATGAAATCAAAATTAAGCGAGCTTAGGCTTATCGGATTCCACCCGTCGAGGAGTTCAATTTGATTATAAATGTCAAATTTCGATTCTCTTTGACCATTTAATTAACGATTGAAAAACTTTCAATTGGGCTTCAGTGACTCAATTTGGGCTTGATTGGACTCAGATCGAATCAATTTTAATATCATCAAACTCAACTGGTCAAGATAGTCAATTTAACAATGAACTTGCTAAAATTAGAGTTCTAAATGATTTTTCACTCAACAATTTATAAAGATTCATGCAAAATGATAAAATTAACTGATGACATATCAATGTTAAACAAAGTAGAATTTTTACAAGCATCATAAGTGAGTTTAAGATGTTACCAATGTCAACATTCCCAGAAATGAAAATATGAGAAAGGTGAAGAAGAGAGACCTTTAAATTCAAAAGCAGTGATCCCCTTTGAAAGGCCAGAAGAAATCAAATCATGCTTAGTAAACAAGGAATCGACGACAAATCAACAAAATAAAAGAGAAGAGAAGAGAAGCCATTACTGTGAGTGAAGTTTTTGAAGTATGGCAAATGAACAAATCATCTAAAGGAGAAGACTACACAAAGCATTACACCAGCAAAACTGGAGCCAGCAAGTGGCGGTTGCGACAGGGCAGCAGTCTGGCAGACAGAAGAAGGAAAGGAGACAAAGGCCATGGCGTCGGTTCAAATATAAGACACTAGATCTATTTTTTAAAACTAATTATAAGGAGCCAATTTCAAGCTGAACATGAGCCGAACAACAATCTACTTTGTTCACGAGTAATTTCAAACACAAGCCAAACAAGAATCAAGCCTGAGCTTGCTCAAGTTCAGTACGTTTACAGCCCTAACAAAATAACTAATTTGTTTAGATATAAATATTAATGTGTTAAGTTCATCCCACTAGCAACCGATCAAAGCCAATCTAGCCCAAATTGATCAGAATAACTTAAATTTGCCAAAATTAAAGAATCAAACATGGTTGATTAGGCACATAATTGCTTATTTATCTAGTAATGTCATAAATATAAATTTAGCCATTGCTTACAATAAGGCTAGATTAACTCATTATTCAAGATTTAATGAACAATTTAATTCTCATTCATATACAATAAACATGAATATTATAAATAGTGTTTAAGAGATAAATGAGTGAAATTATGAAAATATTAAGTTACAGAAATAAAAATCATGCTTAATATCATTAAAAAAATAAAAGGGGAATCTACATACATACCATACCATTCTCATATATCTGCATATCAAACTTACATAACTCTCAAATTTTGTACATTGCATAAAAATACCACTATGTCTAACTTCAAAAATCAATGGATAAATTTATGACACCAAAGTATGATAAATGTAAATATCATCATTTAAGTGTTAGACATGTAAATACAGGATAATTGCGTGGTATGCAAGTGAATTTTCCATAATAAGAGCAAAAAATCAAAATTGCATACATCAAAATATGTCTCAAAATGCCAAAAAAGATGGCCTCACTTTTCTAGATCCTCAAATGCATTGAAAGACAATCTTATGCATGACAATTAATACCCTTCCCAAGCCACATCCACTGAAATTAATGCTTACATGCTCCTATTCCGGAATTAACAAAATTGTTAGCCTCACAAAAATAAACATGAAATTGTAAATAAACACTAATTTACATAAAAAAACATCAACACTTCAATCCTTCATTCCAGCCTTGTTTCCTTTCTTTCCTCCTTTCTTCCCCAAGGGTTTTCNATACTTACATGCTCCTATTCCGGAATTAATAAAATTGTCAGCCTCACAAAAATAAACATGAAATTGTAAATAAACACTAATTTACATAAAATAAACATCAACACTTCAATCCTTCATTCCAGCCTTGTTTCCTTTCTTTCCTCCTTTCTTCCCCAAGGGTTTTCCTTTTAAACCCTTGCCCTGAGCTTTGGGGCCCTTCTCCTTAACCGGGCGGCCGCCCCTCCCCGGCCTCCCCATCCCTTTAGTTCTCTTATCCTTCTTCATTCTCCTGTCGACCACCACCTTCCCTTTACCACCCTTCACCGGAACCCCTTTCTTCGCCACCACATACTCCTTCTTAGGCCTTGTCGGTGCTGCCTTCTTGTAGAGGTGATCGATCATCTTCCGTTTAGACCTTTCGGAAATGTCGGTCTGATCCGAGATGNCTCCTGTCGACCACCACCTTCCCTTTACCACCCTTCACCGGAACCCCTTTCTTTGCCACCACATACTCCTTCTTAGGCCTTGTCGGCGCTGCCTTCTTGTAGAGGTGATCGATCATCTTCCGTTTAGACCTTTCGGAAATGTCGGTCTGATCCGAGATGACATCTGCTTTCTTCCGAGCTTTCTCAAACTTTTTCATCGCTGCCCTTTTCTTCCGCGCTTTTGCCTCGGCAACCTTCTTAGCTGGGCGAGCATCAATTTCTCTAAACTGCGCCCTCATTGCTGCAATTTCTTCTTTTGTCACGGGCTTCATTGGTTGGGAGTGTCTTTTCTCCTCTTCCGCAAACCAGTTCGGCAGGCCAACATCATCAAACATATATTTGTTGTAAGCATCATCGAGGATTTGCTCCCTTTGCTTCTTTCGCAACATCTTCTTCGCGTAAGCGAGAATCTCTGCCTTTGTGTCGTCGTCTTCTTCCTCTGATTCATCATCAGACGAAGAGTCATCGGAGGTATCTATGGGGTCTTGTGGAACTATCTCAAAATCCTCCTCTTGGTTGGCCTTTTGGTATTGTGGAGGACTGAGATCGTTTGGGCGGAGTGTTGTGTCTACTGGCTTTTTTGATATTGGTTTTTTCAAAATTTTTGGCGGCACAACATTTTCATCTTCAGTATCGCTCGCATCTACTACGCCATCTTCGGCTGCTGCGGCGAACACATCTTGACCGAACCACTGCTCCATTATTTGCTCTTGAGTTGGGTGGCCATCTTCGTTGAATGGGATAACAAGAGGATTTGTTTCTTTGCAATCCTGATCCTGATCAGAATCGGGATCCATAGCTGCATCTTCTCCTTCAGCGTTCTATAAGAAACAGGGCAGTGAAAATACACATTAGACTTTCATATCGAATTTCTCTTAAATATTAAAAAAAAAATACAGAACCTGAGCATTGTCTATTGATATTGAAAAGAAACATTGTCTATTAAGACTAAGACGATCTATGCAACGTTGGAACATGATATATCATAATTTACAAGCCTTAAGGTTTTGATTTGGGGAAATTTACATACATAATACACAATTTTTATGGATTTACATATCTAACACCTAAAGTTTTAAATGTACATTTACAACACCTTGGTGCTATAAACCTATGTAATAAACGGTGCATTTGCTTCTAAAAAGTTAGTGAAAGTGGTACATATGAATTGATTTTAAAAATTTTAGTGTTATGAATGTAAATATTAATGTATAGGTGTTAAATTTGTAAAAACATAAGATTTGTGTGGAATATGTAAACGCCCCTTGAATTTTTCACCATGATGAAGCTATTAAAACTAAAGAGAAACTGATGTAAAACTAATGAAGTTTAAAGTAATCATATGCAGCACATTTGTAAATCGTCTAATAAATCTTGCAAGAAAGATAGAAAGCAAAAATAAAAATGACTAACATCTTGTTTTAGTATAAAAGAATAAAAATTAAGGATGAACAATACTACTTGGAAGGTTTTAATTATTTAAATTAAATAAAAATCTACCCTAACAATATCACTCAGACGTTAAAAATAGTGAACAGCTAAGAGAAGGAGCAGCTAAAGAAGAAATAAGAGGGGTGTAAACTAGCCTGAATTGTGCTCAAGCCACCATCAGTTTGAGCTTGAGTTCGATTAATTAATCAAGTTCGAGCTCGAGTTCCAACTTAAATCTATGAGTTCGAACCAGTTGGCTCACCGGCCGACTGGTTTATTACAAAATAGAGAAAAAAATATTAATTTAAGCTATTTATTATAACAAAAGGACAAAAAGGATGGACAGATAAGGACAAAAATAATAAAAAGTGAATTAATATAAAATACAAAATATCATTAATAACTTAAAGATATAATCTTGAATTTTATTATATTTTGACTATATTTTATGTTAAGTTTCAAATCGGGGCTGGCTTGAGCTTGGTTGGTTAGCGTGTTGAGCTTAGGTCACGAGCCATTGGTCTAACAGAGCCTAAGCCGGCGCACGAGCCAATTTGGCTCAATTAAACCCCTAAGATGAGTAGGATATTGACTAACAAATTACAGCATAATTTCAATGTGTGCACGCCAATACCTCCATTAACTCCGCATCTCCAACAGAAATGTCTCTTTTGGCACGTTTCCTTTGTTTTGTGCTGCCTCCCCTTCTAATCAGATATCTTTCATAAACTTCATCAAGCATTTCCTCAACTTGCTCATCATATCTGATAGGAAATTAAAGTTGAAGAATTTAGAGAAAAAAAAAAGTAGCAAGCTTCCAATTGTGTATTTTTTAACATAAAAATGATAACTTTAGTAGATCAGAAATGTGGGCAGAAGTCGAGACATACCGCCTTCGTTCCTCGTCGGAATCCGAATCACTAGAATCAGCAGCAGCCCGAGGTTCTGCTTCATTTTCACTGCCTCCAAGTTCACCATCTTCATCACTAGCTGACTCAATAGTTTGTAATTCTTTTTTCCCCTGAAACATAATATGCAGAAGATAATCAAACAATAAACTATATTTTCCTTTTTTGACATATGTATACTGTCTGACGTCATTTAATAAAAAGCAAATATCAGTATCAGTGCATCACTAATAACATATGAAAATGTATACTGTCTGACGTCATTTTAATAAAAAGCAAATATCAGTATCAGTATATCACTAATAACATATCGATGTTGGCAATCTGATCTAGAAAAATAGAAATAAGGGAAATTTTCATACACAACACACAATTCTTATGTATTTACATATTTCACACTTAAAATTTCTTATCTAAAAGTGGTGATAACGCTATTTTTAAGGTGATATTAAAGATTTGAGGGTGTATATATATGAAACTTTACGTGTGAGATGTGTAAATATATAAGAATTATGTGATATGTATGTAAAGGCCCCTAGAAATAAATCTATATCAACTAAACAAATGAGAGGCAATTAGCTCTAAAGATAAAAATAGCATGCAAACCAAAGAAGGGAGTACAACGTAAAAAAAAGATCATTAGAAAAATAATCAGAATTATAACAATGCTTTAGAGAAGGAAGATAAGAAAGAATAGGCAATCTAGGACCAATCTTAGTGCAGACCCATCAAATTCAAAGGTGCAATTATTTCACAAACTACAACGTACTCTAAACAAAAGAATGAATGGCAGTAATTTCCAGAAAAAAGAAAACAAAATAAATTCCAAAAATAACTCACCAAACTGAGCTTATAACTTTTTAAATTTTCAAAAAAAAAATAATTATAAATAAAAAAATAGCTTTAGGAAAAAAACTATTTTAAAATTTCAAACATAAGAGATTTTAAAAATTCAGAAACATGGTTTAAAATGAAAAACTGCATTCATTTGCAAAACCCACCACAATCACAAACCTTTATTGCAGTGAGGGAGAACAAATGTTTATCAAAATAACTGTCCTCCGTAGCATCAATTTGTATACCCAATGCTTTGCGTGCTTTATCCTTAGCACGGCGTTTTTCAAGGAGCTTCTTCGCTTTCTTTTTCTTGCGCTCCATTGCATTTGTCAGCTCCTCCATTTCTATAAGTAAGTGTTCATCCTCATCACCCTTCGTATCTTTTTCCACTTTTGCAACTTTTGAAGCATCTTTATCAGATGATGACAGTGTCTTTCTTATGTGCATTCGCCACCTGTGTAAAACATACACAAGCAATGGACTCGAATGAAAATTTGCATTGCAAATTCAAATATAGAAACCAGATGCAAACAACACCTTATACGATGAAAGACGTGAATTGACAAGATATCAGTCTATTTATCTACAGCACCCAATTCTTATATATTTACATATCTAACACTTGAACTTCAATTTTTTACTTATAAATTTTATACCACTCAAATATTTCACTGTCACATCAAACATGCCGCCATTTAAACTTTTAAAAATTGAAATAAACCTTTTCATGTATAGTTAAGGCGGCGTGTACTTAAAAATTGAAGTTTAGGTGTTAGATATGTAAACATGTGAATTTGTGAGCTCCAAAAATTCATGTTCACTCCCCAAGAATAAAACAACAAATGAAATCAATGAATAAGATAACCAAATATTTTTGAAATCAAATCTGATTACTAAATATTTTGGAAATAAAAGTGATCGCTAAAGCAAACATGCAAAGAAATAATAGTGAGACATCAGTAAACTCAGTTCATAAATTGTAAGAGAATATTCAACTAGGAATCAAATCAAACCAAGGAAAAAAACAAAAAAAAATGTTACCAGTAAATAAAGTTCAACTTACTTCAAAAGATGCTTGAAGCTATTCTTGTCTAAAACATACAAATCCTCGCATAGTGATTTAATCTGTCAAAATCAAGATAAAGTGACCAGTAAGAAAGAAAAGGAGATGTACATTGCAAGCAACCCGCAAAGAAAAAAACTAGAAGAAATTAATCATACCTCGTCTGTAGTCAGATCATGCTCCTTGATAGATAAAGATGATGAATCCTCAAAAGATAATGCATTAACTGAACCAAGAAACTCAAGTGGCGAATCTGACCAAATAAAATCAGATACTTTTCCGACCTTCCATAAAGTTGTAATTCCATCTTCATAGCTACATGATGAAAGCAATAATCATCATTTTGCAGTAAAAAATAAAATACCAAACCTTAATTTGGTATAGCTACATGGTCCTACTATAACTAATATGATAGCAAAATGCAAGCTGATTTCAGAAGAAGCAACTTTAGAATGAAAATATATTACAAACTTTCATATTTGAAAATTCTACAATAGCACCTACCTTCAAGCTTGAGCACATATAACATGAAGATCAAGTTCATAACAAAGATTGAGAATTAGAGTGATCACAGAGCTTTTGTAAAATATATCACAGCTATTCTTCACTAGAGACATCAAGTGATGACCTTCTTTGAGAGAAGGGCATTTCTAACAAATTGACAATCTCTTTCAGTATGTTTTGTTCTTTAGGGTAAATTATGATTGCTAGTAATATGGATCGTTGTATGATTATATCACTTATGATTAATCATAAGTTGATAAACACAAAAGACATTTTTTTAAAAAAAAATTTAATTCACATAATTTGCAACAGAATGTGTCATTGCTGTCTTCAACTTCTACACTTGATATACCAATAACAATATTTTTTTTGCTTCTTCATGACACAAGATTTACTCTTACAAAATCATAAGAACATTAAGTAGACTTTTGACCTAAGACAAATCCAGTATATTTAACATCAAAGTGCACTTTATATTTTAGATAGTTAAATTTCTAAAAACTTATCATTTCCAGCATTCTTCCTAAATATATCTTCATATCCTTAATATAGAATACCAAAGTTAATTTTTTTAACTTAGCATATGCAGACTTACCATACACCAACAACAAAGAATATTAAATCACTTGAGAAGATATATTGGTTTGCACCCCATAAGATAATAACAATGATTATCATCAAAACTTTCCTCCTTAGAAGTCCATAACTAATCCATCTGTCTGCACCCAAGAAGCTCGATTTCCCCAAGTAACTATATACCATCACGCATATTACTATTTTGTAGAACACGAACTCGAAAACAAGAAAGTTCTTTGAGAGACCTAACTTTTTAAAACAAATGTCTTCTGAATATGCTGCTTAACTTTCTCGACACCTAAGATTTCAATTTCAATAGGAAGAATGTAATTAACATGTGTTGCAAGGATAACCATCCCAAAGGATGAAAGATGGACGAATATAGAATGATTTATTGTAATAGTTTACATAACGAGAAAAACCTAACAGATTTTATTAAAAAATGCCATGATACAAACCACAGTAATCATACCAACCAATTGAGCAACAACAGGGATGTAGTAAAAAAGAATAAAGTACTTTTCCTCGATAGAAGTATCATTTCAATGAAATAAAGCTAGGAATTTCATCAGCACAAATGACATGATAGATTGTAACATTACACTATCGTGCTTACAATCCAAATTTGAAGCATATACTTCTGCGCTTTTTTTTTAAAACCGCAAGTAGAAGCATATCCATCTCAATATCAATGATGCAAATGAAGTCAAGCCCATCTAGAGAAGTCACGCCCATCTAGAGATTTAATTATTGAAGATAATGCAACTACTATTCATATTGCATATGAAACATTTCAAAGTGCTCACATCAACTTAAATCACAACTTAGAACAGCTTACCCTTCACGGTTTCTCTTTTGTTTTGTCCCTCTTAGAACATCGATTACCTACTCAGAAACATTAAATTACATCATAAAAAAAAAAAAATCAACAAATTCAAAAATATAAACTACAAAGTATATCTTTCAACTTAACTACCTTAGGTTGCTCTGCAGATACATGAAAAAGATGCTTGACATCAAGGAGACGTGGGTCTATTTTGGCTGGGGCCTTATATCTTTGACCAATAACATAAATTTCTGCAGAGGTGCTACGACTGGCAACTGGTTTAGTTACCTCTACTTTCTCAAATAGCTATAAATAGAAACAACTAATAAAGGTAATTCATTTATCAAGCTATGTAAGAACTCAATCAGTATAATGAACAATAAAGTGGGCCAAACCTGCTTAAGGCAAAATATGATGGCGCTATAATCCTGTGACCTGAAAACCTACCAAGAGAAAACAATCATAAATAAAATGCTTAAAGCAAAACAACTAAACTTGTTTATTTCTGAAATGAAAAGCCAATAAAAAATTAACTTGGCATAACATTATTGCATTTAGTAAATATGAATAAGCATAAAATCTTATGATCTCTGAGAGACAAATCAAAAACCAAATTAAGCAAAATTAGCTATCTCAAATAATAGAATAGTTACTAGAATGAAGTGTTTTATTTTGCTGCAAATAATTTAGTAATGCAATAGCAAGCTCAAAGGGTAAGAGATGAATAGCCTAATATAAGAACGAGTGAGTTCACCATCTTTACAAGAAGAAAACCATTAGCATGACCCACGTTAAAAATGATATAATTTCAAACGTTGGAATGCATTGGTTTATATGATGACCCAGTTGTCCATGTAAAACCATTTAATAATGTAAAGCCATTAGCGCGACCCACGTTAAAAATCATTTGACAACCACCTCTTCTTGTTTTTTGTTTTTTTTTTCCATTTCATTTCTGTTTCTTTCTCAAACCAAATAAAATCTAAATTTCCAATAACAAAAAAATTAATTTTAATCAAATTAAATAAACAAACATTAGTTAAAAAAAAAGCTTGTATGAGCAAAAAATTAGTATTTTACAAGGCTGAATTAGTTGCTAATGCCATTGAATTAACTACAGCATAAATTGAAATTTTACATCCTTTCTACATGCTGCAATAGCAGTCGGCGATCCATAATGAAGATCATAAACAGTTGCAATCTATAAAATGCTTGATGACAAAAAAACAATTGGGAGTGGTAATATGACAACATGGATTGTAAGGAGAAAAATGAGCTTGGAATAGAGCTAGAGGAGCAGAATCTTATTAACTTATTGGTGAGAGTAGTCTATCGAGTACAAAAAAATCTGAATCTCTAAAAGTCATGTTTAGATAGAAGAAGTTGGAGGAAATGCAAATGAATCTTACTTTGACTTCATATTGATTTTTTTGCTCCAATGTAATTATCATATAAATGAATTTTATTAAAAAATGCGAGCAAATGCATTTTTCCATTGACAATTCTCGACTCCAACCCTAGTGAACAAAATCTCACCACTCAATAATAAATCAATTTCCAATCAATCAAACAAGAAACTTTTAAAATCCCTAAACTTCTCCTAAACTAAAGAAGTGAGTGATAACTTATTTCAATTCACTTTCATAACCACCTCTTTTTGTTTTTTTTTTTTTCCTTTTCAGTTTTGTTTCTTTTCAGATCAAATAAAATCTAAATTTCCAATGACAAAATAATTAATTTCAATCAAATTAAATAGAAAAACAAATAAACCAACCTTGGTAAGGAATATGCCCTTGGGGCCCAAGAAAGTGGTAGCAAGACGAATGGAATCAACCACAAGCGTGGACTGCATCGTGGCGTCTTTTNGAGTGACATCACTAGCGGAGGAGTCGCAGGCATGGCCGTACTTAGTCATTGAGCACTTCAGGGACGTGGAAGAAGTGTCGACGACAGACTAGGGGAACAGCTGTGCTCGGGAGATGCGCGATCCGGGAGATCGCGGGAGACGCACGATCGTCTGGAGATCGTCTGGAGATGATCGCGGAAGAAGCGCAGATGGGAACAGCTGTGCTTGGGTCGGTGATCGCGGGAGACGCGCGATGTGGGAGATCGCGGGAGACGCGCGCGGGAGCGGACGGACGCGGACGCGAAAGCAGACGCCGATGATTTTGAATCCGATATGGACGATCGGAGGGAGGCGCGATCGGTAGGAGCAGCGCTCGGAGAACTAGGGCAGCGCTCGGTCAAGGAGGATCGCGGGAGAGAAAGGCCGTGATCGAGCCTCGTGGGAGAGGCTTCTCTTCTTTGATGGCTCTGATACCATGTGAGTTTTGAATAACTTTCTTCTNGCACACTAGAAGGTAAATATAAATTTGGTCAAACTTTTGACCATAGTTTTGAACTTAAATAATTGTGTAATTGCGGGTTGGGTCAAGTTTTTAACGTCATTGTCGGGGACAAAAACAAAACCCATTTGAATTAGAAAAATCTTTATTTTTAATTGAAAAAGTGTTTCTACCGGTTATATATACGTGCTTATGTGTGTATTTAAAAATATAAAAAATAATAATATAGATATAATTACTATTTTAGTTAGTGTGTTTTGTGTTTTGTTATTTTTCTTTAAAAAGTGTATGTGTAGTGCAGGATCTAGAGATTTAGTACCTTACATTCTATGTTCGAGTGAACTATTAGAAAAATTATAAAACAAAACAAATTCACAATTTCCAAGAAATGGCAAATACTATACATAATAATTTAGAAAATCAAATTGATGTGAATGTACCAAAACCATTATATGATTATGCTAACCCTACGGTAAATGAAATTCATCGAAGTATACAAACTCCTGTCATAAAAGCTAACACATTTGAATTAAAACTTGCTACCATTCATATGGCATAAAATAACCAATTTGCGGATACTCCATCTGAAGATCCTAACTTACATCTTACAAGTTTCTTAGAACTTTGTGCCACATTTTAGTAAAAGGGTGTCTCTAATGATGTGTTAAACTTAGGATTTTTTCTTTTTCCTAAAGGGATAAAGCTAAAATGTGGTTAAACTCATTAGGACGTGGATCTATTAGAACATGGAGTAACCTAACACAAAAGTTCTTAGCTAAGTATTTATCACCATCAAAGATTGTTAAGCTTAGAAATGATATTACATCTTTTTGTAAGTTTGAAGGGGAATCAATATACAAGGCTTGGGATCACTTTAAATAACTTCTTAGGAAGTGTCCACATCATTCTTTGCCCAATTTTTTAATAATTCAAAAATTTTATAAATGGTTAGTAGGACCTCTTAGATCTATTATTGATGTTGTTGGTTGTGGATCATTAATATCAAAGCTTTTTTATGAAGCCTATTCTTTAATCGAAGAATTGGCTAGGAATAATTTTCAATGGTCTTCTAAATGGGTAAATCCTATAGAAATAGCTAGTGTTCATGATTTTGATGCTACTTTTATGCTTAAGTAGATGCAATATCAAGAAATTTATATCAATTGGAAATGAGTTTATCTCAAACACCTCAAGTGATTGAGGAAAACTTATTAGGACAAATGATAGATTCTAACTTTCCTACATTTGAGACTTTGAATGCAATTCACAATAAACTTAATAACCNGGGCCTTATATCTTTGACCAATAACATAAATTTCTGCAGAGGTGCTACGACTGGCAACTGGTTTAGTTACCTCTACTTTCTCAAATAGCTATAAATAGAAGGTAATTCATTTATCAAGCTATGTAAGAACTCAATCAGTATAATGAACAATAAAGTGGGCCAAACCTGCTTAAGGCAAAATATGATGGCGCTATAATCCTGTGACCTGAAAACCTACCAAGAGAAAACAATCATAAATGAAATGCTTAAAGCAAAACAACTAAACTTGTTTATTTCTGAAACGAAAAGCTAATAAAAATTTAACTTGGCATAACATTATTGCATTCAGTAAATATGAATATGCATAAAATTTTATGATCTCTGAGAGGCAAATCAAAACCAAATTAAGCAAAATTAGCTATCTCAAATAATAGAATAGTTACTAGAATTAAGTGTTTTATTTTGCTGCAAATAATTTAGTAATGCAATAGCAAGCTCAAAGGGTGAGAGATGAATAGCCAAATATAAGAACGAGTGAGTTCACTGTCTTTACAAGAAGAAAACCATTAGTGTGACCCACGTTAAAAATGATATAATTTCAAAAGTTGGACTGCATTGGTTTATATGATGGCCCAATTGCCCATGTAAAATTATTTAATAATGTAAAGCCATCAGCGCGACCCACGTTAAAAATCATTTGACAGCCACCTCTTCTTGTTTTTTGTTTTTTTTCCATTTCATTTCTGTTTCTTTTCTCAAACTAAATAAAATCTAAATTTCCAATGACAAAAAAATTAATTTTAATCAAATTAAATAAACAAACATTAGTTAAAAAAATGCTTGTATGAGCCAAAAATAAGTATTTTACAAGGCTGAATTAGTTGCTAATGCCATTGAATTAACTACAGCATAAATTGCAATTTTACATCCTTTCTCCATGCTGCACAAGCAGTCGATGATCCATAATGAAGATCATAAACAGTTGCAATCTATAAAATGCTTGATGACAAAAAGACAATTGGGAGTGGTAACATGACAACATGGATTGTAAGGAGAAAAAGGAGCTTGGAATAGAGCTAGAGGAGCAGAATCTTATTAACTTATTGGTGAGAGTAGTAGCATAACCTATGGAGTATAAGAAAATCCGAATCTCTAAAAGTCATGTTTAGATTGAAGGAGTTGGAGGAAATGCAAGTAAGTCTTACTTTGACTTCATATTGATTTTTTTGCTCCAATGTAATTAACATATAAATGAATTTTATTAAAAAATGCGAGCAAATGCATTTTTCCATTGACAATTCTCGACTCCAACCCTAGTGAACAAAATAACACCACTCAATAATAAATCAATTTCTCATCGATAAAACAAGAAACTTTAAAATCCCTAAATTTCTCCTAAACTAAAGAAGTGGGTGAAAACTTATTTCAAATCACTTTCATAACCAGCTCTTTTTGTTTTTTTTTTCCTTTTCAGTTTTGTTTCTTTTTCAGATCAAATAAAATCTAAATTTTCAATGACAAAATAATTAATTTCAATCAAATTAAATAAATAAACAAATAAACCAACCTTTGTAAGGAATATGCCTTTGGGGCCCAAGAAAGTGGTAGCAAGACGAATGGAATCAACCACAAGCGTGGACTGCATCGTGGCGTCTTTTCCCCAGGCAGCACCAACATTCGGCGATCCATCATGAAGAACAACATCAAAAACGGCGACGCCGTTTGAATCCATGAGTCGCTTGATGGCGGCACGGCATCGCGGGGTGGTAATATCCTCCGCAATGGTGTGCGCGCCTCGTATAGGGCGTATGGGGACGAGATCAACGCCGAGAATGAACGAGCCAACCGGGGCATGACGGACGGCAACTTGTAACCAGCCACCCGGAGCGGCGCAGAGATCGAGAACAGAACGTGCTGTGGGCAGGAAACGGAACTTGGCATCGAGTTGGAGGAGCTTGAAGGCCGCGCGAGAACGATAGCCTTGCTCCTTGGCAAGATGGTAGAACTTGTCCAGGCGGTTCTTTCCTTTCTTCGCCTTCCCCATTTAGCTCGAAGAACTTTAACCGTTGGTGGTGGCGATGGATATGGCTGCTGTCGTCGACGCCGAACTATCGAAGATGGCTGCTGTCGTCGAACTATCGAAGATGGAGATGGCTGCTGTCCTGAAGTTTCGAAGAACTGTACCCGTTGGCGGCGGCTGAAGGGAGAACTTCGGAGGAGACGGAGATTAGGGCTTGGGCTTTCGGGAATATAAAAATCCGATGCAAAAGGAAGTCTGTCTACGCCCAATTTCTAAATTTACATATCTAACACCTAAACTTTAATTTTTTATATTTATATTTTATACAACTAAACTTTTTTAAAGATACCACCATTTAAATGAAGTATTTCATATCTATTGCATCAATTTTCTTATTTACATATTTCATATTCTAAATCTTAAAATTAAGGAAATAAGAACAAAGCCTCAAAGTTTCATTCATGATTTTGTTTCCGTGCATCCAAAATATTTCTTGCGCTCGAACTTTATTCTTTTTCTTTTCTTCTGCTCGAACTCCATTTATTTTTAAGAGTTTCGAGAATGCAATGTTGGGATCGTGACTTACAAATATCTCCAAAACTCACATCTTTTTTACTCCTTTCGGTTTGCTTCTATCATAGACCATTGGCAAAAGTAATTTCTTCTTTGTCTTTTAATGTGCTTGAAGTCCTTTTTTTTTATTTCTTATACAAGTATTTACTAGTTTTAAGAAGACAACGTCTGGATTGCGAAATATAAATGCCTCTGAAACTCTTGTCTTTCTTCTACTTCCGGTTTGATTCTATCAGATACCATTGACGAAGATAGACGACGTCATACTCTCCCTTCCTAGGGAAAATATTTGTGTATGTAAGACGTACGCAGCGCTGCGTACATCGAGAGTTATTCAGAGGATACATGCGGGTTATATCCGCTTTATACCCTCATGTAACCTCCCCGTAACTTACATGTAACTACCGAAAGTATAGAAGCCTAGAACTTATTTGTAGCTTACATATATGTTACAGGTAGGTTAACGGAGGTTAAAGGGGGTATAACACGAAAATAACCCCCTTATACCCTCTGAATAACCTCCCGACGCACGCAGCTCTGCATACGTCTTACGTACGCAAATATTTTCCCCTTCCTAGAACCCCTTCGCTTGCTTTAGCTCCTACCAGAAAAAATCATCCCTACTATTCTTTAGGCTCATTTAGTTGTCCATCTTCATATATGCCCTTAGAAAATTAAAGTCCAATGAATTTGTAGTGCCAACCATAATATGATAACTAACAACTTAGAAACTTAGCAATATTCTCTAGAAGAACAATTATAACAAGTATAAATGATTAATACTACATATGTCCCCATATTATTGATTTTTTATTGTTCTTCACTATTTTGATAAATACTACCATCAAATATAAGTGCGAACAATATAAAAAATGAACATAACTTTGTGAGTGCAAAAATGAAATTTGAATTAAAATAAAAAATATATCTAAACAAAAAAATATGTAGCTAATAAATCCATTTTCTTTCAAATATGTTCTCTAACCTTGAATAATGAAGTGAGCCCTTACTAATTTGGACTTTGCTTGTAAGGAGGCTCAATAATTCTTTTGTCATAAAATGGCTCTTTTAATTGCTTCTATATAGCAAACATATTCTCTTAACAAGTTGATCATATTTTATCTCATATTGATAGTGAAACTATACATTTGAAAAGTTCTTTGTGAAGCTAAGAATCTGTGTTAATTTTTAAGTGTGTTTGTTTGTTGAATTTGATGAATTTCATTATATTTAAAAACATATTTTCAAACTCAAAACAAGTGTTCCTAACAAAAAAACAAATATTACACTAAAAGATGCACTGATTTGGGGAAATTCATGCATAGTTTTGTTGATTTGTGGAGCTTTTTTGTTGTGGTTGACAAAATTGTAGCTTTTTTAGTAAACTTATTTCATTATTATTCGAGCTGGTTTGTTGAATAAGTAATGTGAAACTTTCAACTAATTTTACTGAAGTCTCGTCCATATTTGCTCATATTAACTTTTCTTATGTCAGGGCGGTGGGGTACAACTTTAAGATTGATTTAATGGATGATCAAATGAGAACTTGTTCATCACATTCAAATAGGGTGTATATTGAATGCAAGTTAAAAATCAATTGAGGAAAAAAAAAAATGAAGGTGGCCAGGAGAAAACAACCAAAAATTAGAAAGGTGTATTGAGTTTGGTAGTGTTAAAGGAAGATGTTGAAGTGATTTGTCTTTAGATTAGAGGGCATGAATTTCAATTAAAAAATTATGAATTTAGAATATCGCAGAAGGAGCATATGTTTACAACCAGTGATGTTGAATATGCGGAGATGGTCATTCACTCGAGTGAATATAGATGAGTTCAGGTAGTGATCATCACACAAAGTGGTGGGGAATCTATAATTTACTCGCAAGCTTAAGAGACACTGGTTGTTAATAACATATCAAACAACTATTATTTGAATCTTCTACAATGAACGTTAGTGGGGNCTGCAACAATAGGGGCACCCGACAGTGGGCAATGGTGGGCCGTGAGCCGCTGCTGGCAGGGCCTGGTGATGACGGGCAGGAGGTGGCAGGCGGGGACTGATAATGAGTGACGGTGAGCTGCAGGACTCCCTGTTTTCTATCCTTGAAAAACATGCTTTTTTTAGTGTTTTAAAAATAGAAGAATTCCTGAAAAAAATTGAAATAAAACATAAAACAGATTAACAAACATTATTTTTTTTGCTTGTTTCCAATTTTTAAAATTTCAAAATTAAAAAAGAAAAAAAGAAAATTTGACCCCAAACATCCCCTATGCATTTATACCCCTAAGTAAACAGAGTTGGAAATAGACAATCAACGACTTATTGTGTTGCTCAACAAATATAAGATATTGTGAAGAAGAATTAAGAGACCCCTCCTAAAAAGATATACAACAATTTAGAGAGCTCATACGTAGGGGTGTGAGTGAATCGAACACGAATGAATAGAGCTTGTGTCCGTGTTCGGTTCGTTTGAAATTTACTTCGTTTGAAATAAGGTCGTGTTCGAAATTGTTCCTGAAGTCATTGTTCGTGTTCGTTTTTTAACGAACGAGCCGAACAAGAGCCGAACACAAGCTGTTCGTGAACGACAAACCAGTTAAATATCCCTAATATTAATATATATATATAAATAATATATTATATTAGCTATACAACTTACATTATATAAATATATAATATCTATATTAGTATATTACTAATATAATATATTAATATATTATTATTATTAACTTATTATATATTATAATTTATAAAATTTAATTTTTTAAAATATAATAATATTNTCGAACAATAACGATTCAAACACGAATGAACGTATCATTGTCCGTGTTTGGTTTCTTTAACTAACCGAATGAAAAAAATTTGTTCACGTTCGTCTCGTTTACTTATCGAACGAATCGAACACAAACAGAATGTCGAACCAAACACGAACTGTTCACGAATAACGAGCTTTTTTGACAGCCCTACTTATACGAGCTATCACTATTATATACGGTGGACGTCGAGAGAATTGTGGGATAACATTTATTGATATGTCGATGATAATTATAGGTGGGTACATGCATTACATATATACATTTAAGCATAAGTTCTTTGTCGTATATTGCATATAGTTGCAATATGAATGATTTTCTCTTAAGAGATTCTATGTTAGTTTCAATATTTCTATCGATAAATCTCTAATAGGATGCAGGAACTTGATTGGCATTGTGCTTATCATTTGAAGTTGAAATACTTCGTGTTTTTATGCAGCTAATTCAATTAATGAAAATAATAGACTATTTAAGCTAGCTTTTTGCAGTTGCTGAACCAGAGTTGAAGAAAACTTAATAATGGATTTTAGAGTACTTAATACTAGGGTTATCAATTTGGCTCGTTGTTCGTGAACAGCTCGTGTTCGGCTCGTTCGTTAAGCCTAACGAGCTGAACACGAACAAATTTTTAAGCTCGAAATGTAAACGAGCCGAACACGAACAACAGTTTGTTCGCTCGTGTTCGGCTCGAAATGGCTCGAAAAAAAATTATACAACTCTTTTTATAACAATATATTACATATATTATTTATATAATAATATATTATATATATTTATGTCTAAGTTTAAATCATAACACCTCATGTGGCAATGTGGTTAAGGTCTTCTTTTGTATAGATTTGATCCAGGTTCGAATCCCACACTTTACATCTATTTTTTTCAATTTTAGTTAACGAGCTAATTTCGAGCCGAACACGAGCCGAACACGAACACGAATATTTAAATCGAGCCGAACACGAACACACTGTTCACGAGCCGATTTCGAACACGAGCTATTTCGAACGAGCCAAACACGAGCCAAGCCTGAGCTCGCTCAAGCTCGGCTCGTTTACAGCTTAAGTTAATAGAATCATTTGAGTATGAGATATAAAATCTAGCATTTATAGCTTGCATGGACGGAGTCTTGGAGATGTCATGCATGTCTTTTTTCCAGATGCAGAACAGAAGTTGTGTATAAGTCATTTATGGAAGAATTTGAAAAAAGAAATCATTGTAAGGACACCCAAAAGGTTCATAATTTGGTATTGGATGCAGTTGAAACATCTATTAAAATTGATTTTGAAAATAAGGTGAATGAGCTAAGGAAAGTATGTCTGCAAGTGTAAGCATGATTGCTTATTTTACCTTCTAAGTGGTCTAAATATGTTATCTCAAGTGAGAGAAAAAGTTAGTACAATAAGAAAAAAATAAGTTTGAATCGTTCAATTTGTGGATTGGAGAAGCAAGAAGCAAGTCGGCGATTGGTTTGATTGATTCAATCTGATGATTGTTGATGTATTAGAGATCAGAGAGAAATGTTAAATCATCCTTATAGAAAGTGGAGTGAGTTTTATTTGTTTTGGATTATCTTAGAAAAATAACTACTAAAGAAGAGCAAATTGTCATATGGCATTTCGTGCGACAATAGGCCGAAGTTGAAAGTTATTCCAAAAGACATGAAGTAGATTTAGATAGTAGAGAATGCACTTGTACATTATGACAAGTTACTAGATTACAATGCAATCATGCTGCGACAGTCATCAGTAGCAAATGACACTCTCTGTGGTGTATTTAAGTCATGATTGTTACCATGTTTTTAAGTTGGTATGTAGTCTAATGTTATTAATGGAATTTTAAATATTTATGATTTTATTTGTAGGTATGAAATGACTTATGAATGTCATATATCTACTCTTTTAGGAAACGACGGTGGATTGTTATTGACTCGAACGTAAAGTTTCACATACCTAAATGTTTGAGGCCTAAAGGAAGACAAAAAAAAATGAGATTTAAACATTTTTTTTAGAACAATTTCCAAAAGACAATATATATTCACAAATACGAGCGCTGTGGAATTTGGGGTCACCACATAACATCATGCAATAATTTGTCGAGCAAAAATAGTTCATAAGCGCAATAAGCTGGAAAAAACATGTCTAGTTGAACAAATAAGTTATTCAACTGGAGTAACACATTTTTACCACACTTTTACTCAGTATGAGCATATAATGGAACAACATTTTATTAGACCAAAATTATCAATTAGAAGAAAGACAACTGAAAAATATGATGAAGACGATAAAACACTCTATGCAGTTTATTTATAGTGGAATTAAGAACTCAACTCCGTTCCTATTAGTTTAGGGTGTTGTCTTGTTGCTTTAAAATGATCTTCATAATTTTTAGGGTTTTTTATATATTTTTTTGCTAAATGTTTAGGCTGTTGTCTTGTTACTGGGCAATGTTTTGTTAACAATTTTTAAATTGTTAAAGAAGATAACATAAAGGCTACATGGGCCTAATTATTGTATCAGATAAGGCTTGTATGATGTTTAAAACTCGATTTGTAGGTTTTATGTTGAATAATTGGTGTTTTATCACATGTTTTTTTTCTTCTTATATGATATTATAGTTGCTTGCGCACATGAAAAATTTTAGCCCTTCTATTTTCGCAACAAACAACCGTCACAATTTTCCTATTATGGTCAAAGTGATTTGTACCTCAATTTTTACATTCATGAAAACAGATAAATTACTAGTTGTGACATGTATGAAAGTATATCGGGCTAAGGCTCATGGATACAGACGTGCCACTCAAATGTTTTGTCTCAGACGATCTCTTGCTTTGCTACAGCGGATTACTTATCAATATAATTGTTTTTTTCTTATTTTTTGGTTCTGTTAAAATTTGGTCCATGCATGAAAAATGTGTATTTCACTTCTTTAAAGTTTAAATAATGATTTTTTTTTTTTTATGAAATGGGATAATATTTTGGTCTCTCAAGCTTCTAAAATCTTATATGCCATAAGAAATTTGATATTTAAGAACATTTTTTATATATATGAAGTTAGTATAGGCCATGGAAATCTTTTGTTGAGAGTTTATATGTATATATATAATGGAAAAACAACCATAGGAAAGTTGTTACATACATACATATATATATATATATATATATA
>JXCR01100236.1:177733-209970 GCA_002079205.1 Phalaenopsis hybrid cultivar
TATATATATATATATATATATATATATCTTTTTAACTCATGCAAGGTGTTATGTTCTAAAATATTTTTGATTTAGCTAAGCCAAATAAATGGTTTATTGTATACTCTCATTATGCTTTTTCATTACAAAGATTTATTGGATGAAAAAGTGAGCTGATTTATTGCAAGCAACGATACCATTAAGTGGTGAAGGAATTTCACAATGAATTGCCGATAGTTATTTAGTCTAGTCCTCACAAAGATTCATTATTCTAAAATAGTGAAGGGATATGAAGCCTCAAAACATTTAACTCGAGTGGAAGACGATGATGTTAAAGATAGTAGATCTCAGTCTCACCCGAGCTTTTACCCTTCTTATTAGGTGATGTATCTTTGTATTATTTATGTATTTTTTTGGAAATATAAACTTAAATTGCTAAATCAAGTGAAACAAACATCATTATACTTGGAAAAAAAGCACACTCCACATTAAGTCATAAGCGTCATATTATAAATAAACCTGCTCAAACTCCAAGTTTTATAAACATCTTCAAAACAAAGAACAAGACAACAAAAATAACAAAATTAAGTAAGACCGAGATCTTCAAAGAGAATTTTAAGTTTTCCAAAATCTTCTTAACTGTGTCTTCAAATGATATTCTTTACGCACGACTCTTGTCACGTGTTGCATCGCCAACTTCATCAACCCACACAAAATAATTGCAACACAATTCTCATTTATTTACAAATCTAACCTCTAAACAATGATATTGAAATACATTTCACTAAAATATTTTAACACATCAACAAAATCAGCATAGCCTAAAATGTCAAAATATCTTTTATATGTAAATACATTTTCTAAAATATATAATTTTCCTTGAAAACACATGGCCGGCAAGATTGTGCTGGCTCGGAGGTGCTTCCGGTTCCCTCAAATTCTCAGCTTTTTCCCACGAAGAAAAAACAGAAAAGATAGAAAAAGTGCACTTTCACTCAGCTGCGTACCAACAATCCAACATTCAGGTCTCTGATTCCCCGTCCATTCTACCCTCGCATGATTATTTTTCCCCCATCAGTTAATTCCGAGCCGACAAGATTCCACTTTTTCGCAGCGCCAATTCAAAACCCACTGACTCCCGTATCTCCATAACTAAGCCGGGCTGAAATTGATCTTTCTCCCAAATTGTCACTTTTTGGTACAGCTTAAAGGCTCCGCCATGGCTTCTGCAGCTTCCTGCTCATCGGCTTATGTGTCCGCAGCCTCCTTCGAAAGTTTGAAGGGTTCTAGGTTGTCATCGAGAATCCGGGCTTCGCTGGACAGCAAAGTATCCGATATGGGTGTAAATGGTGAGATTCTTAAACCGTGTTCCTTGGTTCCTGCAATTTCTTCTCTGATTTGATGATTTTGAGATTTGGATTTTCATATTGGGTTCAACGGATTGTGAGCGTGAGTGGGAGTTTGGTTGGTGGAAAAGATTTCTCTTTTTCATTTCTTTGCCATGATTTTGGTTGTGATTAGTTCTAAGTGTGCTCCAAAGCTGGTCATGGCATTAGGTGGCAAGCAAAATTTTGCTTGGTTTGGAAACGAACCTAAATTTATCTGTTATACTGATTGATTTGTTTTATTCTCATCTCTTGGAGTTGATTCCTACCAACCATTTAGAAAGGTACTGAAGTAAGTATCCCAAGAAGATTTGAAAGAGTCTTCTTTATAGTTCTGCTGAGACTATGCTGTAGAATTTTATCATCTTCTTCTTGGTTGTATATGTTATATTGCACTATTGCTGCCATTAATTTCTGGTTTCCGAGCTTCGATGATATGCTAATTTTTCCTGATGACTTATTCCCATTGCTATAGTACCTCAACCGCTCGCTGCCATACAGTTATTTTATTCTTTATTATGACTGCTAATTACATTCGAATGTATTTTGTTCTTCATTATGACTGCTAATAACACCGGGATTTAAAGCAAAACTGAGAAGACACTGAAAAGAAATTGGATTTACTAAATCCAATATTTAAAAATTGTCTTTTTTTTTGTCATTTTGCAAAATTCGAGTTAAATACAACTTAAGTCCGTTACCAGACAACCCCTAAGTCTAACATGCATATTGTTTGAATTTTGAGCAAAATCTTTTATAGTTTTTACGAATCGGGAATGCTTGCTTTCAACTGTCCCTGTGATAAGTTTGAAAAGGGAAATAAGAAGGAGAAGGGGTAGATCTAAGATTACATGGATAGAAGTGTTTTAAAATAATTTGCAATACTCAAGAATGGTTGAATAATGATAATTCATGAAATCAAGCCCAAAAATAATTGGGAGGAGGCTAATAATGATGATGATGATGATCGACTTAAGCATCGATCTGACTCTCTGAATTATTTATTTGTTTTAATGATTGTTCAAATGAGTATTTAATCTATTCAAATATTTTACACTGTTTTTTTAACATTCTTTTCATTGTGGGTGTGGTGTAAGAATGGCTTTATCAGATAATTAAGAGCTTGTTTGGGATCTTTTTTTTATTGATTTTTTATGTTTTTTTAATTTTAAAAACATACTGGTTTAGTGTATTTTTTGTTTTTAACAGACTAGTTTACTTTTAAAAAAGTTCAAAGCATCTAAAAGTTGTTATGAGTATTTATTAAAAAACAACTAAATATGTTATAACATACTAAGTATGTTTTATTTAAGTAAAAATTTAAACAAATTAAAATAAAAATTAAAATAAAAATAAGCAAAATTGTACCCAAATGGCCCCTAAGGCTTTATAAAGTTGTGGTTTTTCTGTCTGTTAAAGCGAACTATTTTCGTGCAGCTCCGAGAGGGTTATTTCCATCGGAGCCTGAGCACTATAGGGGACCAAAACTCAGAGTTGCTATCATTGGATCTGGCCTTGCTGGCATGTCTACTGCAGTGGAACTTTTGGATCAAGGACATCAGGTAAGATGACCTTATGTTTTCTATGGGATTTGCTTTACAACTTTTTATAAATAATTATGTGAGATAATCATCAATTTCCTTCTGTTATTCCATCATGAACTATATCCTTAGGCATGAAGCAGTTTTCATCTTTGTACTCAAGTTGATTCATACTAAAATACTAAATATGAGCTAGATTTTTTGTATTTTGCCTTTAGATTTCATTTATATTTTGTTTTTCTTGTTGTGTTATTTGGGATCATATTGATTTGTTCTCTAAAATGCACACTGCCATTCATTTTATGTATGATGAAATTTATGAGTGATCTATCCTTGTTTTCAATCTTCTTTCCCTCTTTGCTGTCTTGCACCACCCAGCACCTATTATTATTTATTAATCTTTATTTTTTGCACCACTCATGACTGAAATATTTTTTCCCCATCTCTGCTTATTACTTATTCTCTTGTAGGTTGCTTATGTTGTTATATATTAAGGATTTTTGCTTCTACATTAATATGTTATGCACCTAATAGCTCACATAGAGCTACTAAACTGCTTGCTCTATCTTGCAGGTTGATATTTATGATTCTCGACCGTTCATTGGGGGCAAAGTGGGATCTTTTGTTGATAAACATGGAAACCATATTGAAATGGGATTGCATGTGTTTTTTGGTTGCTACAACAATCTCTTTCGTCTTATGAAAAAGGTTTTTTTTTCTCTGGAATGCTCTAACAATTTGGTATTACAGATTAAAATTTCGTTTTATAAACTTCTCATTCATATTACGAAGGTGGAATCTACTGAAATAGACTTTCCCATGATTCGAGGAATGCTCTACCAATTGAGTTTATGGATTATTGCGCTTAATGATATAATTTTTCCTGGGTACACTTGAGCCTATTTCAAATGTTTTGTTTCTTATGAACACCTTACTTTTTAATCATGTTGTTTGTAGATCCACAGTTCCCTAAATGCAACCAAGGGTGGAAATGTGCCAAGCTTTGTTTGAAATAGGCTGGTGTTCGAAATGACTTGTGAATGACATATTTGCTCTCGACCCGATCTAAATTGTTTGTTCCTTTCAACTCATTTTCAGCTTGAAATTAGATCGAACAATTTAAAGAATAATAAAATTTGATACTTTTTAAAATACAACATAAAAACTTAATATAAAAATGTTATAATAATATTAATTATTTCAAGCTAAACAAATCCAACATAAGTTTATTCATGCATGACTCGTTTATAAATCGTGGTCAAAAAAATTATTCATGTTTGACTTGCTTGCATAACGAATAAATTGAACACGAAATGTTCGCAAATGATGAACCTTCTTGATAGCCCCAATTGTGACGCATAGGTAGATACTTTCATGATGGTTGTTCTTATTAAGTAGATCATTTATTGCTACTGTTCAAGATGGCTAACTTTTGGATAAATCTTCTTTAGAACGCTACATTAGATACAAATCTCAACATAAAGCATTTAAAGTGCTATTTCTTATAATTTATATGTTTTATGTTTCTTTATGATGAAAAAACTTGCATAGTGATATATTTGATTGTCATAAAGGTCAGTATCTTGTTTTTGAAGATAAATGAAGCTTTATCATAGTAGACCATTCATTTCTGCCGTAGGACATTAGCAATCACACCTCTCATATGAAAAATTCAGAAAAAAAAAAAAAGAAATGTCTTAAAACTCGTAATTAAAACTCCTTAAATACTTAATTGACCTTAATCTCAGTTATCAAAATTGAGTTAACCTTTTTTTAGTGGGGTGAAGTTGCTTCCATTCGATAGAATGCTGCTACTGCTGATTATATTTTTGGGTGTTTCAGTTACATTTGTATATTTATTCTTCCCTTCGTTGTTTTTGCAGGTGGGTGCTGATGGAAACCTGTTGGTGAAGGATCACACTCACACCTTTGTAAATAAAGGGGGTGACATTGGTGGTATGTAATATTTAATAATTTTCTTTGTGCTTGTATGTCTTTCTAAATTTGATCTCTATTCATGTGGGAGGTGAGTGTGGATATATAACAATTAGGAAAACATAAATTGATTATCTTATAGCTCAAAAACATAATTTTTGACATTACGAAGAAAATTTGTGGAAGGCATATCATATATATTTTGACCTTCTGATCTCAACACATCTTAAATTTCTTATACTGATCTCTATTGCAGAACTTGATTTTAGATTTCCAGTTGGAGCACCTATTCATGGCATACGTGCATTTCTAGCCACCAATCAACTAAAGGTATGGAGCTTGCTTCTATAGGAGGAAATAAATTATGAGTTTACCATCAGCTGCCCAATAGATTTTTCCAATATTTCATTCAATTTTTTGCTTGAATACCATAATCCATATCGTGTTTTCAGCCTTATGATAAAGCAAGGAACGCACTCGCTCTAGCTCTAAGCCCCGTTGTTAGAGCTCTTGTTGATCCGGATGGAGCATTGCAGGCTATAAGGAATTTAGATCATGTAAGCAATATTTATAATTATAGATTTTTTTTTCACCCTGCTTAGTAAAGTGACTTCCATTATTCAATATGGAAAGTAAAACTTTCTTAGATTTAAAAAGCTGGAAAAATAGAAACTTTGATAAGCAAACAAAAGCTCATTTCTATGTTTTTTGTAAATCTGAAGATTGTCTCAGAGAAAGGATAAACTATGAAGTTTCCTTGGTTACCTTCTGTAATTGTATTTATATGTATTTGTAAATACCAGTATTGTTTTGGGAGAAAAATATCTTTTTTATGACTGTATATGAGATGAATTTACTATTCTGTTTGTGTTCCAATTTTTCAGGTCAGCTTCTCTGATTGGTTCTTGTCCAAAGGCGGCACCCGCGCAAGCATTCAAAGAATGTGGGATCCTGTAGCTTATGCCCTTGGTTTCATAGACTGTGATAATATCAGTGCCCGGTGTATGCTCACCATTTTTGCTCTTTTTGCTACGAAAACCGAGGCTTCTCTCTTGCGAATGCTGAAGGGTTCTCCCGATGTTTACTTAAGCGGTCCTATAAAGAAATATATAACCGACAGAGGTGGTCGGTATGTGGGTTACAAATTTGCATTATGATGCTTTTGATCTTCAATAAAATCTTTATTTTTTAGTGCATTTACGCACATGCCATCCAATTCCTCTGTATTTACATACATTTATACCAACCAAAATCTTTCATATCACATAAAACATACCATCATTTTAACTTTTAGAAAGTGAAATACACCTTTTCATGCATTGGTAAGGTGGCATGTACCTTAAAATTTGAATTTTTAGGTGTTAGGTGTGTAAATAAATAGGATTTTTTTGGTATTTATGTAAATTTTCCAATTTTTTATTGATGATCAAGACTGATTTGTTTTAGAAATTGGACTTAAGCGTCTGTTGCTGGCGCAGGTTTCACTTAAGATGGGGTTGCAGACAAATACTATTTGAGAAATCTGATGGTGGTGATACTTACGTTACAGGCCTTGCCATGTCCAAGGTATTTGACCCTTATGTTTCGAGTCAAAAAGAGCTAATAGAAACTTGATGATGGGCATTGGTTGAGAAATGAGAAGTGGTCATGGTTTTACATACATTCCACCCAATGCCTATTATGTATTTACATATCTAACACCTGAACTTTACTTTTTGCATTCATAGCACTCAAATCTTTCATTTCAAATAAATAATACCACTATTTCAACTTCTAAAATGTGAAATATGTCTTTTTATGCACAAGTAAGATGGTATGATATGTATGTAAAAATTGAAGTTTAGGTGATAGATATGCAAATACATAGGATTTGGGTGGCATGCATGTAAATCTTCGTTGTTTAAATTATTGACAAACACCTCTGCTACAACTTTGAAATTGTCAGGCCACAGAGAAGAATATTGTGAAAGCTGATGTCTATGTTGCAGGTCTGTGAATATTGAAATACAAGTTTCCAACTAACTGTCTTCTTGGATCTTGTGAGCTGAGGTTGCTTTCATAATTTTCAGCATGTGATGTCCCTGGAATTAAAAAATTGATTCCAGCACAATGGAGAGAATGGGACATGTTTAACAATCTGTTCGAGTTAGTTGGAGTTCCTGTTATAACGGTTCAGCTTCGTTACAATGGCTGGGTAACAGAGTTGCAAGAACTCGAGTTGTCAAGGTAAATAGCCGCGGCTATTTCTAAAATCAACATGTGTGCTTCTTTCTCTCGATTGTGAGCCGAAAATATGTTTTTATACTTTTATTTGGTAGTTGAGAAAAATGTCAAAATAATCCTCCAACTCTTTGTTGGTGGTCATTTTAATCATAGAGTTTGTAAAAAAGTCAATTCAATCCCACTCATTTAATATGGACTAAAATATTCCCAACGAGGAATATTTCAACTCTAATTTAAGGACTTTGGGGACTAATTTAAACTCTAAAACTAAAAGGGTCCAATGTAAACGGTCAGTGGACTATTTTGACACTTACTCATTGGTAAATACTTGCTTCAACATTTTGATTATTTTGAAATCTCTAGCATTTTACTTTTACATGCATAAGCATTTATTAATTTCTTTCCCTAACTTCTCAGGCAATTGAGACAAGCTGCGGGATTGGATAATCTCCTCTATACTCCGGATGCCGATTTCTCGTGTTTTTCTGATCTTGCTCTTTCGTCGCCGGAAGATTACTACAGAGATGGGCAGGGTTCCCTTATCCAGTACGTCACTGTTGAAGTTCAGGGAGTTTTTTTTTTCCCCCATGTCCTCAGCAACTTTTTGCTTAATTAGTTTTCTCCTGCAGAGCTGTTCTTACACCCGGTGATCCTTACATGCCCCTGCCTAATGATGAAATTATAAGGAGAGTTCAGAAACAGGTCAGTTCAGTTGATTCTCTTAGGAACCATTTTAGATCAATTTTTTGTTTATTTATTTTATTTTGTTTATGATTTTACTTGAAATAAAATATATTTGGTATTTTTTAACATGTTTAATTATTTTTAAAAATATTTTAAAATTACTAGCTTGATTCTCAGTTTTTTTAAAAATAAGCTAATTTATCTCTGTAAACAAAAAATAAAAAGGTACAAAAATATACTTAACAAACTTGTTTTAAAATTAAAAGTAAAAACTAAAACAAAACCAAAAAAAAAAAAAAAAGTGATCCTAAACAAGCTATTAAGTTTTCCTTTTTTATGGAAGTCTGATTCTGGTTATAATAGCATACACGTTGAATTTGGGAATCAATTTGTTTCCAGACCAAAGGTGCATGGAAAATTACTTTGGCATTCCTCAAAAGGATTTGAAATGTAGCAGTGAAGTGTCAGCTTATGAAATCGTGTTTAAAAGTGAATAGCCTGCACGTAAAATGCAACTCTACAAGAATATCAAAATTATGGAACTAAAATTTTTTGTGGTTCGGTAAAATAGTTTTGCCTGTGTATAAGTATTGAGAAATAATTTTCACCACTTCAGAGCTGAGTGCTAAAAATGAGTAAAAAGTACAAATATTTGCTCTTAAATCCTTCCTGTTATTATGTGAAGCCTAATTGTATCAATTGAAAGCCCTAAGTTTCCCCGATTGAACTTGATGTTGAGTTTGTTAGGGGGTACGAGGGGGTTCTCCTCCCTTGTTGAGTTTGGGGGTGCTGCCCTGAATTATTATTATTTTTTTTCGGTACCTAGCTTCCCCGTGTCGGACCAACAATGCCCCAACACTGGGCCAACAACACCCTAACACCCAGAATAAGGAGTCGCAACGCCCAAACCCATGTTCAAAACTCTAGAGCACAACACATTAGTGCCTGTAAGTCAGCACCCTAACCCTCGTTGGAGCACCTCAGTGGCACTATCGCGGTACCCTGGCTCAAATAACTGAATTTGAGTTGTTCTTCGCTTAAAGCTTCAGTTTTGCTGATTGAAATGTATGCAATTTCGATATCTCTTCTGCAAAGGAGAGGAGAGAAGCGCCTTGAAGCATTGCAAAGCGTTGGAGAGGCTTGAATATGATATAATTTGTATAATTCTTCTCATTTTTTTTATAGGGGATTTTTTAATGTGTTTTGGCTCAGTAATTTTTTCCCAACTTTGGGTTCTTCCTCGTTAAATCTTGTGTTCTTTGTGGTTTTCTTGTTTTGTGTGCTTTTCCTCAAAATTTTTCTTTGGATCTCTTGAACTAATTTCATCACAACCCCACCCCCGCATCTCTCTCTCTCTCTCTCTCTCTCTCTATCTCTATCTATCTATCTATATATATATATATATATATATATATATATATATATAGACGGCGCAGTTACATACCACACCATTCTTATGCATTTACATATATAATGCCTACAGTTTGATGTTCGCATTTATAACACTTTAGTTTCATAAACTTATGCATGAAAAATTGCATTCACTTCTAAAGAAGTTTTTTTAAGTGCTATACATGTAAATATGAAAGTTTACGTGTCAGATGTGTAACTACCTGAGAATGGCATGATATGTATGTAAATGCCCCATTATATGTATATAATGGGATTGGGCTTCACGTAGCAGGCCAGTTAAAGTGGGTATAGAATTATATATGCTACTGTTTATGTTGATTTCTCCACCTGAACAAAGTGGAGCATAATCTCATATTTTGTGTTTATTTTTTTTCTTTGTGACGAGGCTTTTATCTGCAAGTTTTGACAGTCATTTTATTGAAGTGTTCAATCTTACTTGCTGTCAGGTCTTGGATCTATTCCCATCCTCTCAGGGTTTGGAAGTTCTATGGTCTTCAGTGGTCAAGATTGGGCAGTCTCTTTATCGCGAAGCTCCCGGAAAAGATCCATTTAGACCGGATCAAAAGACTCCGGTTAAAAACTTCTTCCTCGCGGGCTCATATACAAAACAGGTAAGTCGAGCTTTCATGTCTTTTTGTTGTTGTTGATGATGACGAGGTTAGCAAATATTTGATGCTTCGAAAATATTAGTCATTAGTAAAATTGATTTAAGATTGTCCCAACTATTCAATATTGATCTTATGAATTAGTTATCTTCATTCATTCATTCATGTTGAGTAATGCATTTAGTTTTAACTTTATACTAGTTGAAGTTAATGTGATTGACTTTCAAAAGTCAAAGATGCCTCTTCAAAATTCTCTACAATCTTCATCCTAAAGACAACTAAATTGATGGAATGGCCATATTAGTTATGATTTAATGAGTTGAGGGTTTGAATTGAAAACATAAAAAAGTCTAGGACTAAAATGAATATACATAAAAAGTCTAGCACATTGCTTTGACTTTAGTGGTTCTATCCTTATCTTATAACCTCAATTTGTTTTTTTTTGGCTTATATTAATTCCTCTCAACTCATTTTAGTTCCACTTCATTATCTTTTTGTATTCCATAATGATATTTTGTCTAACATCTCAACTTTCATTTTTACGTATATCATTTCGCATAACAAGAGAGTTGAATCAAGTTTTATATACTATATGCAGGACTACATTGATAGCATGGAAGGGGCAACTCTTTCGGGTCGGCGAGCGGCGGCTTACATCTGTGGTTCCGGCGAAGAACTACTCTCGCTTCGCAAGAAACTCACCGCCGACGAAGCAAGTGGCTTCACCGAGGCTCCGAACAAATTGAGCCTCGTTTGATTTAGCAAAATTTCTCAATTGGTTTATGTGGAATTAAAACATGCCACTTTACCACTGTTTAAGAAGATGTGTTTCATCTTTTAAAAGATCGTATTGATGATAATTTTATATGATATAAGAGATTTAAGTGCATAAATATAAAAATTAAAGTTTAGGTGTTTATGTTATATCAAAAATGTGTCAGCGTTGATTCTTAGGAGATCCTACAGTCCAGAAGATAAGAATATGACGAGGGAGAGTCTACCACTAGAGGAACGTGAGATCCATTTATATGATCAAGTGCAGCTGTCCAAGCTAAAGCCAACAATGATAAGTTGACTGAAAGCCACAAAAAAAACGATTGAAAGATCTGAATTCAAATCGTTCGGTCAGGAACGAGATAAAGAAACATCTGAGCCAACCATCATAAATATGCCAACTCAAGGGAAGACTTAGTCCTTCGGTATTTTCATCTGGAAGTCTCCGCCATATTATATATCAGCCGGACTAGATCAGCCGACTGACAATGTCGATCAAGCCTAGCCGTTTAAACCGGTCATACAGGCCTAAAGCCAATTAAACTTAGTTGACCGAGCCAGAAAACAACAGAACAATAGACTCATACATGTAAAATATCAAATATATCTTGTACATCATATTATTCTCTCTCCTTTATAAATCGGAAGATCATTTCATGAATAAGACATGCAATTAATATTTTAACTCATAAATTAGTTAATTACTTGTTTAATGTGTGATGACCAAATACTGTAGTTTCCGAGAGAATATTAGGTGCACAATTTGCGCATTTATGCGGACTCCATGTATAAAATTGAAAATACGTCCAAAATTGCTAGCTGTAGATTCATTGAATAGTGTTGACGGGTAGCATTTAAGAATGCGTGGAAGATATGCATACTTAGATTGAAAAAGAAGAAAAAGATTACATGCATACCATAATTTGCATATATTTATTTACAAATCTAACTCATAAAGTTTAATATTTACACTTTTAACCCTTTGATGTCGAAAATTGTTTTTGATTTTTAAAAAAATTTATTAAGAGTTTTTTATTTTTTATTTGATATTAGAGATTTGAGTGTTGTGCGTGTAAATATGAAATTTTCAATTTTAGACATGCAAACACGTAAGAGTTGTTGCTATGGGCTGTTTCAATTGTAGAATGATATTAACTTCTAATACCCTTCTACGAGCTGATGGTTCTTGGGAGAGTTATAAGCTTGATGCAAAGATCATGGAATTGATTTTTGGGAAGGGCTTTGCTTAGAATGTGGGTCAGTTGCTATCGAGATTGAATGTGTTAGAGTTGAATATTTTTAAGATAGATTTGAACATGAAGAAGGTTATGATCGATCTCTCTATATGTTTGGTCATCACATAGAATATAGGGTTCTTGGCCAGAGAGATTGCTGAAGTGTTATCGCAATAGAGGCGTGTAGGCTAAGTTATCAGATATTGCTTGATAGGACGCCTGAGCCATAGGATGTTGGTCGTAGTCGTGGCTAATGAACGATATTCTGCTTCGATTAAGGACAGAGCAACCATAGAATGTTTCTTCACTTGTCGGGAAATTGGAGAGTCGCCGAGAAATGAGCACATCCCAATTGTGGATTTGCTATCTGAGCAGTCCCCCGCCCAGTAGGCATCAGCATAAGATGTGAGTTGGAGGTTCCCTAGTGCGATGATAATACCGAAGTGACTCATACCTTATAGGTAATGAAACCGATGAGTAAGATGCTTATGATCGAATGTTGTAGGCAAGTGCATCTTCTGACAGAGATGATTAACAACATAACCAATGTCCGGACGTGTCACTATGAGATATTGAAGTGCCTCTGTTAGCTGGAGATACATGGTCGAGTTATGAAAAAGAGGACTTGGGACTGTATCAGCAGGTTGTTTTGCTTGCATAGGCATGCTGATGGGTGGGCAATCCTATAATCCTGTAGACTCAAGGAGTTGGAGTGCTTACCTTTGTTGGCTAAGGAGGTAATGATTATTAGATTTGTGGACATCAATTCCCAAGAAGCAGCCAACTGGTCTGAGATGCTTTAGTTGGAATCAAACAACCATATTTTTCGGCAAGTTGGAAGATAAGTTTGGAATTATTGCCTGTAATAAGAATGTCGTCCACATATTGGAGTAAGGAGATGCAAACATTATTTTGATGGTATAGAAACAACGATGGGTCAGCTTTACTGATTTGAAAACCCGATGTAATAAAGAATTTAGAGAAGTTTAGGAACCGTTGGCGAGGGGCTTATTTTAGCCTATATTATAAGAATTTCTTTAATAGGCATACATGGTTTGGAATTTGTGGATTGTGAATACCCGATGGTTGTTTCATATACACTGTTTCATTGAGATTATCATGGAGGAACACATTGAAATTGTTTAATCAAATTATATTCCAATTATGGTGGATAGCAAAGGTGAGATGTATGCAAATTGTAGTAAGTTTTGCCATGGGGCTAAAAGTTTCATGATAGTTTATGCCAAAATCTTGCCGGTGACCTTGGGCAACAAGTATTGCCTTGTATCATGTAGCCATCCCTTGGGAGGTAACTTTGGTAGTGTATGTCCATCGTGAACTCATAATTGTCTAATTAGGCGGGGGAACCAACATCCATGTTCCTTGTCACTAAAGAGTATTAAATTCCTCTTGCATGGTATTTTGCCAATAGGAGTGTTTGGATACCCGAGCGTAGGTGGTAGGATCAAGGAAGAGGTTGTGTGTGGTGTAAGAGATTAAGATTTTGGATTTGCTTAAGATTGCACATTTTTAAGCGGGGTTTCATGTGATGTGAAGGGGGTTGGACCATGGGTATATTCAGTTGGGTGGTGGATGCAACTATTGTAGGAGATGTGGTGGAAAGTGAAGATGTAGAGGATATCATAGGTGGATTAGGAGGAGGTGAAACTGTAGGAGATAGATCAGTATTGGGTGCTAAAATGAATGGTGGAATTTGAGAAGTGGGAAGTTGATGGCTAATTAGCGCTGTAGTAGATGTGGATTGAAGTGGAAAAAAGACGTTCATCAAAGATGACATGGCAGGACACTATAATTTTGTTGTTGGAAGGATTTAAACATTTATAAATCTTATGATGAGAAAAATAAACAAGGAATGTGCATTTAATAGATTGCAGTTCAAATTTGTAGGAAGTTTGAGATTTTTGCCAAGGATAACATGCACAACCAAAAACCCGAAAATGAGTGTAGGATAGGGAAGATTGGTGACGGTGGTCATATGGTATTATGTGAGAAGTGGTTCTTGTGGGCATTCAATTGATAAGGTTTATGACAGTTTGAAGGTTGTCAATTCAAAACTTGTAAGGAGGTGTTCTTGGTGTAGTAAGACTCGAGTGGTCTTAATGAGGTGTCGATGTTTTTGTTCGACAACTCCATTTTTGCTCAGGGGTGTATTGGCAAGAGTATTGGTGTAGAATACCAATCATTGAGGAAGATATTTAAGGTGTTGTTATTGTATTCTTTCCCACATTCTGACATAAGAATTTTGAATTTTGTGTTGAATTGATGTTGGGGGTATATAATAATTGTAGTGATATTTGTCGTCTCAGATTTTGCACACATAGAAAACACCCAACATAATTTAGAGAAATCATAAATAAACATAATATAATACCTTTAGCCTTTATAAGAGATAATTGGGGAGGGACCGCATATGTTGCTATGAATAAGTTTTAGGAGTTTGTATTGTTGTTCTATGCTAGATACAAACGGCTGCTTCTGACTCTTGGTAAGGTTGGTACATGAAGTTGAGTTGGATGTTATGAGTAGAGATTGGTGTTTAGATGTGGCGACCATAATGGCAAAGTGTGGATGTCCCAAGCATCGATGCCACAATTCAGCTTGTAATATTTTGGAAAGAGATGTAGTAAATGCATGTGGTAGATAAGTAGTTATTGGAGTGCAGTAGAGTCATCTAGGACTGGGACCCTTGAGAAGTATCTGTTGAATCTAATGATCAGAAATGACAAAGACATGAAGATCAAATGACACTATGACATTGTTGTCTTTGGTTAGTTTGTGGATAGATAGGAGGTTATGAGAAAGAAGAGGCACATGATGAATTTGGGAGATTTTGAGCTTACGATTTGGAGTGAGAAGAAGATCCTCGCCTTTGTGCCGAATTGGAATTATTTGACTGTTGCCTACCATAACTTGTTCATTCCCATATAAGTTATAGCTGGTTAGAGTTGGCCTAGGTTGAATGAGAAATGTGCAGTTGTGCCAAAGTCTAGAATCCATTCCTTGGAGATAGCTTTGAGAGCTTGAGTTGGAATTAATAGTGCATATTTGAGAATCATATGTTGCCAACAAATAGATGTAGACTGACCAGTTTATTACATATTTAGCATTTTATATTGGATGTAGTTGATGTTCTTCCTCCTCATGAAACATTGGAGTAACTTCCTTTTGGATGTGTTGATTGATGTCGACACCTTTCTTTAGTGGTGGTTGTGTTGCAACCTCTGTATGTATTCAACGCCATGGGGGCCTTGGTGGTAGCAAGAGATTTTACATTCTCATTATTGATATTGATCTCCTCGTTGCAGAGCATGGAGTAGAGGTCATCCATAGAAATGGGATGAAGTGATAATTGAATAGCTGTCTTGAATGCATTGCAGGTTAAAGGTAATCCATTGAGTAAATACAAGATGACATCTTCTTGGTCCAAATTGGATCTATCAATGGTAATTTATCCACAAGTGGCCAAATTCCCATCATATTTGATCCATCATTTGATCCCTCATAGATATATGATTCAATTCATTTTTCAGTTGAATAACCCTCAACGGGTTTATAGATTGTAATCGACACTCCAGGGTATCCTAAATCTCCGTGGTGGAATGAAGATTAATGACATGAGGAAGAATAATGGGTGAGATTGTGGAGTATAGTGATGCCACTAGGTTTTGATTGATAAGATTCAACTCTTGGAATTGAGGGTTTTCATATCATTTTGCGTTGAACTGTGGGGGACAGCTATTATTGCTGTCTTAGAAGTCGACAAATCTATTTGCTGTAAATATCTTTAGGATGTGTGCACGCTAGACATGATAGATTGTAAGGGTAAGAAGGTTTTGGGAGAACTGTTTTAGGAGTGAGGTGAGGAATTTAAGTGAAGAAGGTATGTTGGATGGATTGTGTATTTATGAAAGGGGTTTGGGATTCATACATTGTCTATTCTTCCATTCACAAAGAGAATGCTAGAGGAGTCGTGAAAGGAATGATCCGAGAGCTTAACAGGTACAGAAGAGAGTTTCTCTTATCCTAGGTTGGCTCTGATACCATGAGAACAAGGAAGAATAGCTTTTCCTAAGCTATTATGGGCACTCCCATTGCCATTCAATTACATAATGATATTATTGATGTTGGGGACCACTAGTTGTGCTATGTCTAATAATTATTATGAAATTTTTAAAAAATAAAATATATCTTTTTCATGCACATTTTTAAAAAATCGAAGTGATATATGAAAGTTTAGGTGCGTGACATGTAAATACATATAAATTGTGTGCTATGCATGTAAAATTTTGAAATACTAATGTTTTGTGTTTTATGAATTGAAATTGAATTATTAAGAACCACATGAAATTAACATATTAGAGTACAAAAAGTAAGCTACTTTATCACAATAAAATTTAAAATTAATAAAAAATAGTATTCTTAGTCCAAACAAGATAGAACAATAATGTTTAATAGACCTTTGGTTGATCCACACCAGAAAAATTCAATTTGCATACATACAAAACAATTATTTACATGTCTAATACTTAAAAATTCATATTTACATGCATACCATGATACCACTCAAATATTTAACATTACATAAAAAATCTCACCATCATTATATTTCTTTTAAGTTAAATACCCATTTTCTTGCATAAATTTATGGAACAAATATATTATGAGTATAAATATCAAACACTATAAGCGTTGATGTAAAAATACATAAGAATTATGTGATATGTATGTAAAGTTCCCTTATTTTTTATATGGAAAAAATGTCACCTCACTGAGCCAGGATAAGCCGTCATCGGAGTCTCGCAAGCAGAGCTTCCCCTTTTTGATTGGCCATCGAATATGATATCTAAAAATCTAAAACTTAACCAATAATCTTCTCAAATATATACCTATCAAAGGCTAATGAAAGGACTGTTATAAAACTCAATCCAGCTAGAGGCTTATGAAAGAGTACTTTATGTACTTATAAAATTTTCATTTTCATCTCATCTTCTTCTCTAATAAGTAAATAACTCGGTTGTTTTATGTCTAACTGGAAAATGTTACCTCGTCGAGCTGAGATAAGCCGTCGCCAGAGCCGCTCAAGGAGGGATTCCCCCTTTTGGCCAACCACTCAGCTCCAGTTGGTCAGTGGCCCCTCGGGTAGGCAACCGACCCGTCGTGTCGGCCACCCAACTTCAGTCAGCTGCTAACCAGGAGCCGGTCACCCAACATCCAATGACACGTGCCATCGGTCAAATAGTTCAAAAAAATCACCCCAATGCTTCATATCAATGTTTTCGGATAAACTGTATGTAATTATGCCTAAATTTTATTATTTACAAAACGATATTTAAAACGCCAGACCACAACAATAAAAAAATAGCAACCTAAACCTTCCCCTAATTACATTATTGCATGATCCCGCCGCTTCCGACTTCACTTTCTCTGAAGTTGAAGATAACTATCGATGTTATCTTCACAAATCTCGTCCTTCATAAGCACGCCACCGATAATGTTGTCGCCGGCCACCTCGCCGGCTTCAATCCGGCCGTTGTTTCCGGCAAATTCGACGGATCTCCACCCAAAGGACCTTCGCCGGGGAAAGCACTCTCACTATTCCCTCATGTAAGATGAGATCAGCTCCAGATGGATGATGTAAATAATGACGTATCTCACACCTTAACTTTTATATTTAGACAGACAAAGTAAATATGTAAATATGAAAATTTAGATGTTCAATATGTCAATGCATAAAAATGTAATCTTTTTAAACTCACCGCAGGGCTGGTTCGGCGAATCAATTCCATGCCTGGAATCACTGTTCGCTGGGAGTAACGACAAGCGGACGAACCCAAACAAGTTCTCTAGGATTGCGCCGATCGCCGGCGACGATGGAAACAAGGTCGGGTGACGCAACCGAATCCACTTTACGGCCGACGGTGCTGCTGACGAACGACGACGGGATCGACGCAGTGGGCTTGCAATACCTCGCACAGCTTCTAGTAGCGGCCAATCGATACCGCGTTCTAGTTTGTGCCCCCGATGTGTGAGTCGCGTCTTCTTTAATTTTATTATGTTTTCTTAGTTTTTGAAAATCGCTGAAATGGGATTAAACGATTGGAGATTTTGAATTTAGAACATTTTGAGTGATGGTTATTGATATGCTCCGAGCATCATCAATGGTCATTTGTTTTTTAGGTGGATACATCCCTAACGCCTAAAATCCGCTATTTACTGGCAGACCACACAATTCCTTGTCCTCCTACAAAACAGTTAGTCCTTCTCTTCCCTCTCCGGCCATTAATCCTATCTCCCACTCCGGCTTTTGTCATTAATCCCGTTTCCTTCCCCGTCTCCTCCGTATGCCCTCTATTTTGTAGGTTCTTCAACAGCCGCAGAGAGCTACCAGCCCGTCTCAGCTATTCATTTTCATGTTTAATGTTATCTAGAATCGGCAAACTTCTCACAGCATCTTGGAGAGGGTTGAGCTTTCCTGCTATGAGGGACGGAAAGAAGAAAATAGATGCAGAGCAATAGTAAGAGAGCCATGACAAGTGGAATTGATGATTCTGGAAGGATCAAGGGTGTGACTAAATGCAAAGAGATGGGCGACACAGTTGTTGGGAAGCAGACAAAGCAAGCAGGCAGCATATTCTGTGGTGATTAGTGATAGAACTGACTGCTTTTTTATGTGGGATTGGTTATTGCTGTTGCCATGTAGCTAAGGGATGTCAAGAGGAAAGGGCGAGGTAGGTTGCTGTTACACCGGCACCTGGCGCTTTCCCCAATGGCTAGCTCGCCAAATAATTTGAAGACTTATTTTAGTCACAAGAGCAAAAGGGCAATTTACTCGATTGTTGTTATTGTTTGGTATAAAAATGGCTTAATATGATTAGGGCTAGGTTATGTGTTTTTTTTAGAGCTTCTGATCGACAACTAGTGGAACGTGTAGGTTAACAAATAAAAACCTAGTGTAATAGATATATTGCCAGTAGGATTTTCCAATGTAGATAGAAGATCCAAAGAGTCATAGGAAATGCTGCATGGCTAAGTCCCGCTGACCTGTAATATGGATTCCAATTCTTCTCATGTCTTAGACATAGGCTAAGAAGAACATTGTCCCTGGTTGACAACCATCTCTCGGGTATGTGATTGTTGTTTGGAATCTTAGGATTTAGGGTTTGGGAAAGACTTGCATACCTCTCGAATTGTAGGCCTATCTTTTATATATTCAGGATTGTATTGTTTTGTTTAGCATCTGGTGAAATATAACATATTATTTATGCCCTAATTTCTACGAAAACTCATCATGTTCCTATCAAATTGGTATCAGAGCCATACTTGAAAGTAATGGATGCCAAGAGGTCGATGCCTTGGAGGAGAAATTAGAGGGAGAGATGAGCCAAATCAGATCGGGAATGGAGGAGCGTTCTCTTCCGTGGAGGGACAGTTCTCGTTCGTAGAGAGGCTATTCACGTACTTGGAAGAAAGGATGAAGAAGATCACAGAGCTCCACACAAACCCTCCACTGTTTGTAGTGGAATTGAGCAACCATGTTTTGAATGGGCTCGAGAGGCAACAACCAGAAGGGATCGCATGACATCAAGGTAGCGCGGGGAAATGTTATTGCCATAGGTGGCTTTGGGGCCGTGGGATCAAACTACGGGGTTTGCAGCGGACTCAAGCAATAGCCACAGGAAGGTATCCCACAACATTTGGAGGCTACAACGAGCGAAAGCAATCGGCTGGCATGCCATTTGGGCTTGTAGAAGACCAATTTAAAGAAATTTGGCCTTCGAGAGAGGTCACATGACATCAGGAGGAGTGGAGCGAGCCATAACACGCGGAACGAGACAGTGACATGCGATTCAGGGCTGAAGAAGATCAATTCGAAGGATTTCGGCCTCGAACTGAGAACTATAGTGGGTGGGACCGTAGTCAAGGGTTGCATGTAAGTGCGCTGAGGCCTTTTGTTGAGTCAACCACGACAACCTTTCGGGTGGAAGCCAATTCAAAACCTATGGGGAGGGACAGGTTGATTATAAGGCAAGCCAGACTTACAAAAGAAGGAAAATCAATATGGGCCGAGGAAGGGAACTCAACCACCACTTCATTGGTGGAATGAGCTTCGGTCGAGACTGGGAGTTGAGATAGGAGATTTTACTATCTTTATTGAAAAGCATGCTTTGCCAAAAGATAAAGATAATTGTTTGGAGGCTGGGAGTTGAGATATTTCTTAATTTGTCTGTTCCATGAAACTTAAATATGGCTGGCATTTAGGCATAAGATGTATGCAGGGCTCAATGACGTCACAAGAGACTTTGATCAACAATGATTGTGGATACGTTTTATCAAGGTTAATCATTTAAGGCATGTACAAGTGACTTTGGTTGTTCTATGTTACTTTGGTTGCTTTGAAGAGCAGCCTATTTTTTATTTGTCATATATTTTCTTAGTGAAATGTTACCCATAAATAAAGCACTGCATTTGCTCAAAATCTGAGGGCACTTCTTAATATTCTCTTCTTCAAACTATTTGTAGAGATAATTCTGGTGTAAGTCATAGCATCACTTGGCGCCGTGCTGTTTCTGTAAAAAAGGTTGAAATCAAAGGAGCTTCAGCCTATGCAGTCTCAGGTACCTTTTCTTAATTCTTCCAAATAAAACTTGAAGGATAATTGGTGTGTGTATAATTTAACTTGCTTGGAGGTTTATATTTAATTACAAGTCATGCCCATACATGTTTTTTGGGTGATTATGTCTAGTTTTATTTTTGACTGGTTTGTTGGAAGTACGTGAAACCTCACATGTGAATCACATATGCAAATATTCCTTCGCTATTTTATAAGCTATTTTATGGGGAAGATTACTAAGGTTTGAATGATGCTTTGATTTGGAAAATCATTATCTTATCACCTGATTGCAATTCCATATATCTATTATTCACACATAAAATAGACATAATAATTGTCCTCATTAACTATCAATTTCCCGTGAAAACTTTGCAAATTATTTAGGCATGCAATCAACAGTTAGTTCAATTAGATCTATAAGTTTCATTTGTTGAAATTTAATTAACATTTTATATCGAGTTATATTTATGTAGATCTATTGATGGGCGAATTAGATACAAACTCAGCCATAAGTGATATCAAATCCCAACTTAAAGCATGCTCGTGTTTTAGACATCTTATTGTTCAAATTATACATTAGTTTTTGGGTGGTAGGCAATTAATAATGTTATTGGTGTTCCCATCTTTTTCTATAAAAATTTTTAGAAAAAATTATAAATTTCTTATGATAGGCGCAAACATATTAATAATAGATACAATTTAATGACCCTATTGAAGTATAATTTTGATGTATGTTAGAAGTATAATAATACAGGTTGGAGTGTACTTTAGGTTGGCTCGGTACCAACAATTGTCTGCTGAATGACTTAATTTCTGACAGATTTGACATGTTACAATATTTCTGGTAGAGCTTCGACCTTCTTCCACGTGGTCTGCCAACCTCCTGGTTTCAGCCTCTGCCTCTGGTGGAGCTCGGTAAGCTCTTCCTTGAGATTTGTAGGGCCACCTGGGTAAGTGTACAACTTGAGTTTGTCACTAGCTACATTGATCTTTTCTCTACAAAGAAGTGAATGGAAGATGTTGGGATCCATGGGTTTCAGCTGAGTTCTGATTGTGGTTTTGAAAGTTTGATATGTAGATGGCAGACCATTCAGCGAGTAATGGATGATGTCCTCTTCATCCATCTATCCTTGCACATCTGAGATGTTGTCGACCAAGGTTTTAATGGTGGAGAGGTACTGCGTCATTGTTTGGGATTTCATGGATAGGTTATGGAGTTTGTTTTTAAGCTGGATTAACCTTGATCAGTGCGTGAGTTTTAATCTTTTGGAGAGGGTCTTCCATACATCTGATGTGGTGGATAGATTAAGAACATATGGGAGGATGGCAGGGGATATAGTGGAATATAATGCTGCGGCCTTGATCAGCGGGTGGGTTTTAATCTTTTGGAAGTGTTGCTTTCAAGGATAAACTTGGGGGAATATGATTCCCTTCAAGAAAACCTAGAAAGCCATTTGCTGTGAATATTTTCAGAATTTGTGCTTTCCAAAGAGGGTAATTATCAGTTGATAGCTGATTTTGAGATAAGTGCATAATATTACTCATGAGAAATTTGAATGAAGGTGGTATAGAAGTAATCTGGGTAGATTCAAGGGATGAATCTCCTGGCATCCCAGAAGTTTGAGAAATTTCCATGGAAAAAAGAAAATTGTATACGTGGAAGAGGGAATTAGTATTCGGCTACCAGGGAGACACAAAGGTGCGGGAATTAGCTTGAACTAAGATGCAGAAAACAACTGGAAGAGGATTACGATTTGAAGATCATTCCAGGAGCTACCCGAAATTCCATGGTACATTCTCTGATGCCATTAAGATGGCAAAGAACAGAACAATGCTACAGGAATAAAATCACTTTTCATTAACAAAGATAATTTAAACAGTATGGTATATATTAGAGGAAAAGGAAAGTGCTGGACTTTAGTGTAACAACCAAACAGATTGAGGGTAGAATATGCTCCTTCACTTTACAGCTGTCAAGGTAATGGTTGCCGAGGATAAATCCGAGCTCATATGCTGTTTGAGAGACCGCAGTAAACAAACATAACAATTGGCCTATTTTCACCGCATGGTTGGACTTGGACTTGAAGGCTTTTCTTTTAATCTCACATTAAACACCTTAGACGACCATTCTAAAAGCTAAGCACTATTAACCAACTAATCTAAAATATATTTTAGTAATCAACCAACCTTAAACCTTAACCTTTTTGGCTGGAACCTGGCCTTCATATTTTGACAATGATTTACGTAAATAGAAGTAATGATGAGGGATGGTAAAGTAGTATTAAAAATGTCAATTTCACATGCTTGCAACAATGGTAATGCTGGTATCTCCAAGAATTATGCAAACTTGAGCTACTGAGACTTTCATAAGCACTATGAACCCATATTTTCAACGTCTGTAGTAGGAGACTTTGTGCTGCCCATCTGTGAAACTGATTTTGTTTTCAGTTTTTTCAGATGTTTGATGAGGAAATTGTTATATCTTTTTATTAATTTTTTAAATTGTGATATCTTTGTTGTTAGTGAGGTTTTTCTATCATATGACACACTATTTGTCTTGCTTTTTATTTTCTTTCTCTTTTACTTTTGTTTTTTAATTTTATTTTCTATTGATGATGTGAATTTATTTGTTTTTTCTTTATTTTTGAACTTTTTAAACTGCAACCTTACTTTTGATTCCCTAAATACGAGCAGCACTATTATTGAACTTATCTAGACCTCATCATCCTCTCCATGGAGAAATCATGCATACCTTGGCCGAGCCTTGATCCTTTTATTGCATTTACTATCAAGATTTTAATTTGAGTAAATGATTAAAATGGTCTCTAATTTTTTGTAAGTGTGTCCATTTTGGTCTCAGGTTTTTTTTTTCACCTATTTAATTTAATTTTTAATCTCCTAATGGTACCACCGTCAATTTTACCATTTCTCTGCATGAAAACTACTATAGATAAGCTTTCATAGGGCATTCTGACTACTTTAGGTTTAAGCTCATCACTTAATACCAGCTCAAATCAATATGATTGAGCTTAAAAAGTCCAAAATGCTTTAATATAAAGCTCCCATTCACAAATTTTTCTCCAAATAAAGGACAAAATTGACGGCAAGCTAAAATTAGAGAAGATTTGATTTGAGAGACTAATCAAGAAAAACCTGAAATTTAAATGAGCATATCTAAAAATTTTATAGAATATCATAGTAATTTTCTTGTTCATTTTTACCATGTTTAATCCTTTGAACATTGTTAATCGGATATAAAAGAAGGCCTCTTGCTTATGGCTTAAACACCCAACTTAAGTTGATATTTAATTTCTTCCACAATTTACAGGGACACCTTCAGATTGTGCTTCTCTAGGAGTCTCCGGAGAGCTTTTTTCTGGTTTAGTTCCTGACCTGGTAAGGCTCATTTTGATATGAATACGAGTCTGAAATGTTTGGGTTTGCTTGTGCTGGGATACTTGACCATATAATTATTTAAATGACAGGTAATCAGTGGCGTCAACGTTGGAAACAATTGTGGATATCACATGTCAGTTATCTTATTTTCTGCTTTTGCTTTCACTATGCAATGCTCTACACTTATTAGAAAGTGATACCGGAAATAGTAGGAAAAATAGTGGAAGCACACAAAACAACTTTTTTTAATAGAAAAATAGGATTACAACACAACACAAATTGAAGATAATATCACCAACACATAAAACACACAAATAACACCTTAAAATTGCATCTCACGACCTGGTAAGGCCATTTTGATATGAATACGAGTCCGAAATGTTTGGGTTTGCTTGTGCTAAGAATAATTGACCATATAATTATTTAAATAACAGGTAATCAGTGGCGTCAACATTGGAAACAATTGTTGATATCACAGATCAATTATCTTATTTTCTGGTTTTGCTTTCACCATGCAGTGCTCTACACTTATTAGAAAGTGATACCGGAAATAGTAGGAAAAACAACGGAAGCACACAAAACAACTTTTTATAATAGAAAAATAGGATTACAACACAACACAAACTGAAGATAACATCACCAACACATAAAACGACACAAACAACACCTCAAAATTGCATCTCACGGGCGGTGGAGGTTGGCTAGGTGGATCAGGATGGCTTGCAGTTGTCATGGCAACAAAGGTGGAGTGAGAAACTGCAGGAACAACTAGAGAGCAGTCTGTCCAGTGCAACGACAACAAGAAATTAAGTCAGAAATGGTAGGGACAATAAAGGATTGTTGTTCCAGGGCAGAGGCCACAAGGACTGGTGGGTCGAAAGCCATGTTAGCAACAATGCATGAGGTTTAGTGTGGCGGGAAGGTGTTGGACTGCAAGGTAAATGCAGGAGATGGGCGACAAAGGCTGGGGAGGGGGATTAGGAGTGACCAACGGCTATGGGGAAGGAGGAGGGTTGGATGGCAAAAAGAGAGTAAGATACACACTACCTTAGAGTAGGATACAGTCGAAGCACCACCACCTCTTTGGATATAACCCACAAAGGGGAAAATGACTCCACACAGGAAACACCTCGAAAGTGCACCCCACGGGCTTTGGAAGTTGGCTAGGTGGATCGGGATGGCTAGAAGTTGTGGCGGCAGTAAAGGTGGAGTGAGAAACTGCAGAAGCAGCTAGAGGGTTGACTGTCTGGTGCAACGACGACAAGAAATTGGGGAAGAAATGTCAGGAACAACAGAGGCTTGCTATCTTGGGGCGGAGGCAGCAAGGACCGGTGGGTCGGAAGCTACGCTAGAGACGATGCAGGCGGTTTTGAGGTGGCAGGATGGTGCTGGATAGCAAGGTAAATGCAGGAGATGCGACATAGTCTGGAGAAGGGGAACAGGGGTGACCAACGGTTATGGGGAAGGAGGGCTGAATAGCCAAATGGGTGGAAGATACACACCACCTTGCCGTAGGATACAATAGGAGCACTTCCATCTTCTCGGATACAACCCACAAAGTGAAAAAAGACTCCACACAGGAATTTGAAATCAATACACATCAAAACTTTCCCTAAACTATGAAAACAACAAATAAATAGACCTTGACATGAAGAATAAAAGGAAAGAAATAAAGAAAGAAACTTCCACGCAAAACGAAAGGGTGGGGAGGTAAGAAATATCTGAAATTAGCCATCAAAATGCTTCCATATGAGGAAGCAAAAAAGAAAGGAGAAGAGGGGCAGACGGTGGTATCGCTCCGTCAGATTCCCGTCCCCAGGCCGCTCAACTTGGGTTTACCCTAGGCTGGCCGGTTCAGCAGCGAAAGTTTCCACTGCGGGATTTCCCCGCTTTCACGTCCCCCGCTCCCAGGTCAGATCTGCTTCCGTGTCAGAAAGTAACTCTGATAATAGATTTTTTTTTTCATCTTTACCAACTCACATTTTGAAATGATTTTACTTGTTGAATGTGATGATTAAACTGTTACAACGCGGGTGTAATATGTGATTGTATTATGTTAGTTTTTCTTGTAAGAATTAAGAAGGTTGTTGACTTCAATGCAGACTCCATAGCTCAATATGATTAGTATTACACAAGAATTTTGAGGAATTGCAATCATAATCAAAAACTCTCTAGAATAGTTTATTTTGTAGAATGGAACACACTATTGTGTTCGAGACATCAAACTTATCAAGAAAGGGCCTTTACACTCGGTTCTATCTAGCATGCTGAAAACAATATGGATCATTGATGAAACATCGCACAAAATCAAACTAAAATGCATTGTCCATGACCAAACGCACCATGCTTATGCATTTGGAACATTGAAATCACAAAAAAGACCCCTTGCAAAAACATGAATAAGATGATGTGCAACATGTGCTATATCGCGTAAATTGGATTTAAAATGCCTTGAAATCCCTCAAATGTTTCCCATTCGTGAAACAGACTGTGTTGCCCATTTGTGAAACAGATGTCGATGCCTCCAAAATCTTGAAACTGCATAGAAAGGATGCTCATATCATCAAATTCATTGCACGAAGGAAAGATGTAAATTTCATTCAAAATAATGAGGACGAAAGTGAAATTGATGTACATGAGGAATGAAAATTCACTTACAGAGAAGTTGCAATGGACTTAGTGACCTGTTTATGGGCAAGAGTGGAGCTTCCTTGCCCAAACTGAATTCTTAGAATCTTAGGAGCTATGAACACAATGAATTTGATTATGGAAATATAAACTAGCACATTATTATTTATAGAAGAAAAATGATTTCTCATGGGTTTTACTTGAATTAAAATAAATCATTTATGAAGAAAATTATGACATTTTCAAGAAAAGTATTCAACTCATCATAACCACAATTGGATCTATAATATATACATGCAAGTGGACAAAATATGAATGTCAAAACGCTAAATGATACATTTATCTACATTTTAACTATAAATTAATCACACAATGAGTTATATCAGGATAATTTTCAAATGATGCACACACATCATGAGTTAAATCCAAATCGATGGCAAGACTTTATTAGTCGTGGAAGTCTCTTGTAAAGCAAACTCCAACTCAATTATATTGTGTTGATAGTCATGCACGTGTATCATTAGACAACTATCAAAATACTTTGAAAAGCATACAAATGCATCATGTAAGTGGAAAGAAAATCGTGCAAGTGTAGGTAAACTAAAAATCATGCAAATGCATTGTGTAAGTGCACCAAAAATTGTGCAAATGCATTATATAAGCTCCAAAAACTATATAAACACATCATGCATATATATTGAAAATGATGCAAATGCATGAGAAGTAAATTTATTCTCATGTAATCTGGTAAACATGTGAAACACCTGAATCTAACATCAGAGAATATTGCTCAAACTATAAATAAGATGAACTCAATTTTTGTTTTGCCTAAAAAAGATGAACTAACAAACTCTTATTTATCGGAGAAAAATTATTCCTTACTGGATTATAATAAGGAAATTATGATGTTTTGAAAATAAGTAGAATATCCTAACTCATAATAATCACAATTGGATTCATAATATCTACACACAAGCAAATCAAATGTGAATGTCGAAGCGCACGTGAATATTTATTTACATTTTAATGATAAATCCCGAAGTTAATTCAACTCAATTGCAACACTTTGTTACTCATGCAAGTCTCTTACAGAGTGAACTCCAACTCAATTATAGTGCATTGATGGTCATGCATACGGATCATTAGACAACTTTCAAAATGATTTGAAAATCATGTAACTACATTGTGCAAGTACGAAAAAAATCGCACAAATGTATTATATAGGTATGTGTTATTTAAGCACATAAAAAATGGGGCTTGTGCATTATTTGGGTGCACAAAAAGTCATGCTATTGAATTGAAAATCATGCTAATTTATCAAAAGCACATTTATTTGCATGCGATTTAGCAAACATGTAAAACACTTAAAACTTAATATTTTTTATTGTTGTAAAACTAGAAATGAAGTATTCAAATGTTATGTTGGCTTGAAAAGTCAATTATTTTGAACTTGACCAACTTGCTTTCAAAACTCAAAGCAACTAACATATTATATGCACGCTCTTGAGTGGGTTACTCTATCTACTAGGTAGTGATTTAAATCATAGTTAGCGAATTTGGTCCTCTTCCTCGTAAGAATTGAAGTTGATAAGACTGATATTTTTTGGTAATATCCAGTAAATAAATGAATTTCACCAAATTGTGAATAAAGAGTGGTTTTAATTTTTGCTCTTGATCTAATAAAAAAAAATTGATATCATTATAGACTGCGAATTATTCGTAGATTGCATTCGGTCTTTAATCCCTTTTTTAAAAAATATTTATTAGCAACCACGCTTATAAATCATATTCACAACTTCTAATTTCTTAGAGTCGATAGGGTTTGTACTGCAATGAAATTTTAAGTTAATTTAAGTAATGCAATTAATGAACCCATCTCTCTAAAAGAGAGAAGGTAGAGATGATGAGGTTTAAAGTAATCAAGTTCAAGCATCATACCTCTATGATGGGTAGGGTTTATCACAATCATATTGCATGGTCGCACTTTCAAAATGAATTTCTTTCAAATATAAATGTTTTAAATGCAATCTATTTTGATGATAGCCGCATTGACAAAATATCTTACCTAAAGCAGACTTTTTTAAAAAAATACTAATTAATAAGATAAAAATAAAATAATCTCGAGAAAAGTCACAATTATTTTTTTTTTGGCATAAAACTAAAAGCAAATACTCATTAATCATACATAATAATTTATCAATGGTGGTAAATTTAATCCGAGCTAATAAAATTTTAGTGTCATATCAGATTTATTTCTATGGTCACCGGAAGATTCTATGTAAGGGAGGATGTAGCATGACTTATTGATTGGGAGGCTTTGCCATCAAATTGCACAATAAATACAAATATGATTGGGGGTTTCTGAATGGGTGATTCATTGCAAAATATTGCTATTAAATTATGAGCATGACTAAAGTTGGTCACCAAGTCCCCTAATGGTCTAAACCCCCCGAGTAATGAACTATAGAATGCATTTGATATGACATAAAATACTCTATTAGTTAAAGCCGATTTAAAGTTATATTTTTAGATAAATATTCACCACAAGCCTATAAAATTTTCTTGTAAGACGAAACCTATGACTGTTGATAAGAATTCTTTAGTTTGGTTGAGTCATTTAACTTGTGAGGCTAAACAGAATAGGGCTCACAATAACCAGGGATGCTAGAACTGTGAGATTTTTCTTGGGCTTGTCATGATTTCTTCTACTATTTTCTCTAAGCTAAAGCAATAGATTTTCTAAATTTAAAATCAAATTTGATGTCGACTAGGCAAACACTCAGTGCCGATCGATTTGCCTTAATTGAAAATTCTCTCTTATCTCTTGGACATATAATTAACAGTAGGGGCTTGTACATATAGGAAACTTAGAACCAGATGTTGAAGTCATCTTAAAATGATGATGAGATCTCCAAATAGTATCTAACCCTAAAATTCGATCTGCTCTCTGGAAATTTGACTTTGGAACAAACTCTCAGAAAAACTAGGTGTAAAATTTTGGAGCCCACAACAGTTGATAGGATATACAGTATCGGCTTTATATGCCATTAATGAAGATTGAATGGTCATTTTCTTATAGATATTGCATTCTTTGACTTACAAAACATTTCATTGTGAGGCAACTGTTTTTCGTGCATGCAATGTGAACCTTAACTGGATGTACATTTTTACTTCAGAGTTTCAGATATGATGTCACCATGTTTGAATCTTTCAATAACTTATCCGCACACATTCTCTGTTAAGATTTATTTTTATTTTGTCCTATTGCAAGGCAAATCAGCTACTTCCTTTAATTTTGGAAGCCCTAGCATCTATCATTTGTTTATCAAGGCATCATTCGGTAAGTGATATAATGGGAATAAACCTGCATATAGCCAAACACTCTAGCCATATGATTTCATTAGCCCTTCCTTAGACTAGCAGATCTTTACGAGTTGTTATTCCACCTTAGTGGACACTGGACAGTGCCAGTTCCTCGAAAATGTGCTCTGTTGTTTTAATTCCATCTTTCTTACTATTTATTCCTTAAACTAGCTGGCGAATGAATGTAAAATAATGCATTTCATTTTGTTTGATCAAATTAAGATCTGGAGTTGGTATTTCTATCTTGTTCCACAATGGGATGACTCCACTTTGATATTTCTGATTTCATTGCAGTGGGATGTCTGCTTTGCCTTTATACAAAAAACTTGGTTTATCAATACATACTGTTTTTTCCTATATGTTAAGAATTGTTCAACATTATTTGAGATATATATACACTGGCTCTACCTTCATAACACACCCCAGCGCCTGCTCCCACAACCCCTAAGACCTAAAAAAAAAAAACCTTTCAGGTGATTAAAGTTAATAAAAATCATGCTACCTATAACTTGCACGTGATTGCCTTTTGGCACCTATTTATTGGGCATTTCCCTTGTTTTGCAGTGTATACTCTGGTACTGTAGCTGGTGCCCGTGAGGCTTTTTTGAGTGGTGTTCCTTCCATTGCTTTATCATACGACTGGTGAGTTTTAATTTTGATTTGTATTTTAAATCAGAAATGCAAATTATCTCATTTAAATATTCTTTGGTGAAAGAAAAGTGCAGGCAACTATTTTATTAAGTTAATTTTTTTTTTCAATCTTTCTTCTAAGGCTTTCAAACCACACATTGTCAACTTTTTAGCATTTTTTCACGTTCCTAGTCACACTGTTATCTTTTTGGTAAAGCTATCAGGTTTGATTTTGCTAAATAAAAAAAAAAGTAAAGCTTGGGATAAAAAAAAGTTGGGCAACAAAGAAGTAACTAATAGTCTCAATAAAGTTGAATGTGGCAAAAAGGAGAATGCTATAATGGATTTTTGGTGAAAAATTGGAAGATGGGATTGAAAAACTGTTAGAAAGTGTCGTAGTAGCACCAATTCAAAATATGATTGTGAAAAAATAAGTTTACATTGTTTGTACATGCACAATATAAAGAAAAAAACATAAAAATATAAGGTTTGAATTTACAGAATTTGGTATTTAGGCATTTTTTGAAATTGTGCAATTAGATATTAAGGCATGTTCTATCTATGAGGCGAGGCATAAAGCTCATAATTAAACTATTAAATTAATAAAAATATAAAATAATAAGTAACGTACTAGCATTTAAGTCATAACAAGCCTCTCTCATTCCAATTTTAACATTAATGAGTATTCTAAGTCAAGATTATAATTTATGAATTCAACAAAAGTTTCTCCTACTCCAACTTCAACACAAATAGGCATTCCGATTGAGTCTTTTTTTTCTTTTTTTTTTTAATTTTTTGTTTTCTGCTTACAGAATTTTTAACCTTTTTAGAGTAATTCTAAACTAAAATTTCAGTCAAGAAGATAATAAGAAATGCAAATGTTAGGAAAAAAAAAAAGAAGAAAAATCCGAAACAAATACAAAAAATACCTAGATGGTGCCAACGAGAAGGAAAACCGGTGGAGCAATAGCATGGGTGTAATAGTTGCGGCGTACAATTGCTAGTGGGAGTGGCAGCTGATGTGAGTGCAGCGTGAAGCCGAGAGGCGCCACCGAGTGTGATTCAATGAGTATAAAATATAAAGCATAAAGCTGGATAGCAAGGTCACGGAAGTTGCTAAGGAGAGCCCAATCATCAAGGAATTTTACAAGGAATCTTCTTGGCAATAGTAAGATGGAATAATGATCAATCTACAAATCAAACATTACATGATGTGTAACATCTTAGGTGTGTACGTAAAAATTATTATTAAATGAACAATAACAAAAATATACCAAAACATCTAAAAATCAAATAGTTGCTCAACGTTTTGATTTGTCATCTTGACAAATTTTGCATTTTTAATGACCGAAAACTTTGAGATGTTCATCAGTTGTTTTCTGGTCATGTAATAATGTAAATAAGAACTTTTGGGCTTGGAGGATAAAAAACTATTGCTCGTAGTTAAAGCATTAATGTATGTATCAATTTTAATTTGCTTATAATTGTTCTGCAAAGAATATCTTTAGCATTTCAAGTAGATTTAGTTTATTAATATAAATCTATTGCCATTGTGGTCACAAATATTTTTTCATTTTTGTGTGTTTTTGTGCTAGATTACAGAAATGTTTACCATCATTATCTTTGGCTCTCTTTGACTGTTATTTCAGGGTTGGAGGTAAGAGCAACGTTCAAGATCTGAAACTCGCTGTGGAGCTTTGCTTGCCAGTAATAAACGCTGTATTAAACGAGTTGAAGAATAAGACATATCCAAAGGGATCCTTTCTGAATATAGACGTGCCAACAGATGTTACTAATCATAAGGTAATCTTTAA
>JXCR01100236.1:219726-238762 GCA_002079205.1 Phalaenopsis hybrid cultivar
CATAAAAGGACTCCAGACACTTCCAATTAAAGCCAACCAGATTGCAAATAAAAACACCAATTTTAAACCGGGAGGATATCCTAGAGCAGCAGGGAATGATGAGGGCAAGGCTAAACCATTTAAAACATGCCCAAAAAACAAAAACAGCTCCTATAGGCAGCATAATAGCAGGCAACATAGAAATCCCACATCGAGCAAATAGAGGAGAAAGAAACAAATCCTTAACCAGAGACAATACGACAGCCACCCAATGCCAGGGAGAACCAACACCAAACAAATTCCATCTGCAAGCATATAAAACAGTATGCAGCAATACTCCCCCCTGAACCTGCTGCAGAAATACCCAAGCACTTTATCCCTCAATGTCAACCAGAATAGAAATAGAAACACCAGATCCAACCAATGAGTCATTCCACAGTAAAGCTTAAATCTCCTTAGCCAACCCAAAATCAATGGTTCTGAAAAATAGAGGCATTCCTGCAGACCATCTATATAAATAAAAGTGAAAAACCCCCAATTGTCGAAAAATATGTAACAATCCAGGGCCACCCAGATTTCCNGGGGTGTGGAGGTGGATCCCCACTAGTAAGAAACAAAGAAAGATACAATACTCACTCATAGGAGTTCCACCAACTCCACACAAAAAAGGGATCTCCAAGAAACTTAGAAGTATACTCCAAAGTCAAAATAATAAAAAACTCCATGTGTACTCTATTTCTTTTCCTGTAAAACAGAAATCCCAAAAAATAGCAAAGGGAACCCAAGGTAGACTGAAAAAAGGCCCACAGCATTGAAGCAACATAACAGACAATATACTTCTCCGATAAACCAGATCCAGCAACAGGGAAAGTTTTCCACCTGAATCCACTCCACAGTCTATCTCACCCAAAGAAAAGCAGAGGCACGGCATTAGGTCCTGTCTGTGAAAAATAGGCCACTTCCCCAAACCTGCATAAAAGGACTCCAGACACTTCCAATTAAAGCCAACCAGATTGCAAATAAAAACACCAATTTTAAACCGGGAGGATATCCTAGAGCAGCAGGGAATGATGAGGGCAAGGCTAAACCATTTAAAACATGCCCAAAAAACAAAAACAGCTCCTATAGGCAGCATAATAGCAGGCAACATAGAAATCCTACATCGAGCAAATAGAGGAGAAATAATCAAATCCTTAACCAGAGACAATACGACAGCCACCCAATGCCAGGGAGAACCAACACCAAACAAATTCCATCTGCAAGCATACAAAACAGTATTCAGCAATACTTCCCCCTGAACCTGCAGCAGAAATACCCAAGCACTTTATCCCTCAATGCCAACCAGAATAGAAATAGAAACACCAGATCCAACCAATGAGTCATTCCACAGTACAGCTTAAATCTCCTTAGCCAACCCAAAATCAATGGTTCTGAAAAATAGAGGCATTCCTGCAGACCATCTATATAAATAAAAGTGGAAAACCCCCAATAGTCGAAAAATATGTAACAATCCAGGGCCACCCAGATTTCCGTAGTTGCAAGCACCGGGAGACAGGTCCCAAGCTAAGCAGGCACAACAGAACACAAAGCAAATAAGAGCCCAAACAAAAGCCAACAGAGGAAGCAAATTCAGAAAGCCCGGGAAAAGGGAAACAGATAAGAGTAGTTAGGAAGGAAATACAATTTCCTCAGCTAATAGAAAGAGGCAGGCAATTGGCACAGAAGTTCCTCAAAGCAGCATAGCAGAACCCATCAACAGAAGACCTGTACAGCCAATCTGCAAAGAGCAAGCAAGCAGGCATGTATAACGGAGTAGGAGAAACCACATTGCAAAATCCCCTGCCCATTAATAAAAAAGCAGGTGCAAATTTCGACCTCTGATATAAGGGATATCCAGAGGATCCCCAGCTATAAATGCTTCAAGCCTAGCATCAGGATGCCCCCCAACATTTACCCCCAAGTGACCATGTTTTGCAAGGTAATCAGCAAGCCTGTTTCCCTCTCTATATGTAAAACACCATTGGATTGTGAGGTTTTTAGAACAAAGGAGAAACCAAATCCTATTCAGGATGTTGAGCACACCCCATTGTGGCTTAACCTTCCTAAGGAAAATATCAACTAGCATTTTAGAATTTAAATATATATAGATATAGATATAGATATATGTCAACTTTACTATGTATGAAAAGGTTTATTTCACTTTTTAAAAGTTAGAATAGTGGTATTTTTGGTTTCGTATGAAAAATTTGGTTGGGATAAATGTAAAAAGTGAAGTTTAGGCGTTAGATATGTTGGGTTGTATGTATGTAAATGGCCTGATTTCTGCTTTGTGTAGCATCATCGCTTCTTTAGGATTGAGCGGCTTCAGTAGCGATCTTCATGCAGAAGCTATATATTGAAGAAGTATCTGATGATCATTTTGGATATTATGATAGTTATTTATAAATACTTTTTATAAGGGGTTAGAATAAGTAGCAAAATCATCACAATTGCATGCTGAAAACTCAGTTTATATTTCTCAAGCATATTTTTTTTTTCTGATGATAAAACTCTTTTCTATCAGTTGTTTTAATGCATTTTATTCAGTTATTTTGTAAACCATACTGCTACGTTTTATGGCATGTGAGAGTCAAATTTTAGGAAAATTTGCACAAGTACCACACACAATTCTTATCGAGCTCACCTTGGTGTTATAACCCATGTGATGTTGAAGATTTGAGTGCTAGGAATGTAAATAGTAACGTCTAGGTGTCAGATATGTAAATTCAAAAGAATTTTGTGGTATATGTGTAAAAACTCATTCTGTTTTTATGCTATGTTGCATTTCAAGATGCATCAAATTAATACTTGTAGAAAACTGAAAAGATTACATGGAGTGAGTTGGTCTCATAAATTCAGTTTTTCCAGGCATCATCTTCCCAACTTATTTGCCTTTGTGGGACTATATATTCCATTTTCAATTCATTTATCAAACTTATGTTCCATGTTATCATAAGAAACTCTTAATTTCGCATGGAAAGTTTGATGTTTTGATCTTGAGGACATTCCTATGCGACTTATAATTCAAAATAGTCTCATAACTATCTTCATGTGAGGTCGGCCGCTTCAGCCTCAGAGTTTATAGAAGCGCCAAATTAGTCCTCACCAATTCTTTAAATTTAGCTCTAACAGTTCTTCATGCTGACTATTTTAATCATAATTTAATAAGTCTCGGGGACTAATTTGTCAATTTTATAGACTATGAGGCTAAAATTTTATGATTATTTTGTCACTTTACTCATAAAATTTTCTCATGTAAATACAATTTCATAACATATGATGTAAATAAAAAGAAATCGAGGTGTAATTTGTGTTTGTTGAATGAATAGTGTTAGTTGTTCCAATGTTGCCATCTATGCTTTTGAAAGGGTAATTAATGTTTGACATTAAATGCAATGAAAATTGTCGGTAGAATTACCAATCTTTTTTATGATCTTTCTCTGATTTGAGTTTTTAATGCTGCTGTCGCTCCCCTCTCCTTTTCAGTATAGGAGAAGTGGAGATTTCATCATATATATATTGTATATTTATATATTTTATATTTTAAATAAATCTAATATTGGTATTTACATACATGCCACTCATTTCTTGGGGTGTAAATGAGCCTTACCATCCAAGCTTATTGAGTCATGAGATAGAGTTTGTTCCGGCTCGGCTAGTTGGCTTGATTAGCTTACTGCTAGTTTTCTGGTTAATTTCGGCTGCAGCCTCCTTCGGCCGCCAATATTTTCTCCTATAAAAATTGAGTTTTGAGTTCAATCTTGCAAGCCGACTCCTACCACTACGAGCCAAGCTCTCGAGCTCACAATTTGACAAAAGAGCAGGACTTGAGCTTGAGCTGGGCATGGCTCGACCTTGACTAGACTCATTTACACACCCACTCATTTCTTCTAAAAAGTTACATATTTAATTCCAGAGTTTTATTTCTTGCACTTATAACTCCCAAAAAGTTTCAAAACACACATCAACAATACTAATTATAACTTTTAAAAAGTGAAATGCCTATTTTCATGCATAACTATAGTAATATGTATGCAAAAATTGAAGTCTTAGGTGTTTGAAGCTAGAAGGGCGTTAGATATGTAAATACATAAGATACTCGTGCTATCTATGAAAATCTCCCTAGAAAATAATAAAAAGTTTTGATGCAACATCAAAAAGAGCGGAGGAGAAAAAAACGACATCCGATGGATCACAGCCGTTGTCAGAACACAGCTTGCTTCCGAACAATAACTGAGATCCGTTTGAAGGAGTGGAGGAGAAAAAAAATTATCTCCAGTTGATCACAGTCATTATGCAGACTTAGCTTAGATCTGGAGTTCGAACGTAATATGTTTTTCTCATTAGTTAATGTTAAAGTAGTTATAGATTTCAAATTTTTTGTCTAAATGTCCACCATCATTAAGTGCTTTCATAATGGAGCAAATTTTGTCAAAAAGGTACTGAAAATTGGGCCATATATATATATATATATATTCTTAGTTGAATGTTTTTGAAATCTTTTAATTATTAGATTTGCTTTGATGAGTGTAACTAGGGTTAAAATTGAGCATAGTAGAGATGAACATAATATAATTTGGATTTGAATTTAGTACTAAAAAATAATTTTATTTATTGCTCATATTTTTTATGCTTAATACCACCCAATTCATATGTAAATACATATCTAACACCTAAATATTGTTTTTTTTTAATTACATTTATTCCCCCCAAATCTCTTATATTGCATCAAAATTACTATCACTTCTAACCTTCTAACGTGATATGTATGTAAAAATTGAAAATTCGGCGTTAAATATATAAATACAAAAGATTTGCGTGGTAAAAGATAATATGAAAATATTAAAAAAAAATTATATTAATACCCTAAGAGTGAGAAAGATGCACATAAATGCAAAATAAATTACTTTAGGACACCCTATAAACCAACAACCACCATGCACATGAACTTCTTTATTTAAAAAGAAAAGAAGACAAAACCATAAACTTTATATTACATTTTCAAATAATTATTTACATAAATGACCACATATCAATCATTCACTCCAATGACAAAGATTGGTGAAAGAGAAATCCTCACAACCTTTCAACAACCCAAAATAGACAAAACAACTGTTGAATTACCATATGAAAACAACTTCCCCCATTTCTTCCATTCACAACTACAATAACATCACCAATATATATATAGTCTTTATAATCTTACTAGTCTTCGAGTCCTTTATTGCATGCCATTCATGGATGTATATCAAGCATGGGAACGACGAAAAACTCTCATTGCTTCGATTGCGGTTAAGGCGGAGGCGANACATAAACTTTATATTACATTTTCAAATAATTATTTACAGAAATGACCACATATCAATCATTCACTCCAATGACAAAGATTGGTGAAAGAGAAATCCTCACAACCTTTCAACAACCCAAAATAGACAAAACAACTCTTGAATTACCACATGAAAACAACTTCCCCCATTTCTTCCATTCACAACTACAATATCATCACCAATATATAGTCTTTATAATCTTGCTAGTCTTCGAGTCCTTTATTGCATGCCAATCATGGATGTATATCAAGCATGGGAACGACGAAAAACTCTCATTGCTTCGATTGCGGTTAAGGCGGAGGCGATAGTAATTTCGAATGCGACTCGACCAGAATCGACCATAGCACATGCACATCTTCACATTGGCATGACTTCACATCCTCATAGAGTATATATATATCCATTCCTGTTACAACATATGAAAACTTAAACAAATTGGAGAAAAATGGAGACATAGAGGATACATCATGAACAGCATGGAAAGCTAAGAGAAGAACATCATCACAATCACATTGAAAAAAATGGAGAAATGGAGAGAAGTGATGGAGAAGACTGAAGAAGTGGTAAGAACAGTTTACAAAAGACAGAAAAAAAAGAATCAAAAAATTTCTATGCAAATGTTCATTTAAGAGATCAGATGAAGAAATTAGTTATAAGAAGCAAAGACTCACTCTTCTTCTTGGTGGAATGAATGTGAAGCCACAGTTTCTTCAATGGAGAGAAGAGGGACTGAAGCCAGCCCATTATAGATTCATAGGAAGAAGAAGAAGAAGAAGGAGAGAGAGAGAGAGAGAGAGAGAGGAAGGAAACAGAGAGAGTAAGAAAGGGTTTGCTTGAAGGTTGGGGGTGAAGTCTGTGTCACTATTTCAGACACCGCTGCTATTTTATATTCACCTGAAAGACCTTAATCAATCTGACATCATTTTGATAAATTGTCACACTCCACCTTTCAGACTTGTACAATAAGATTTCTCTCAATCTCCATGTCTCCATGTCTCCCTTTTATGGATACATCTTTGCCTGCTTCCCTTTGAATTATTCATCAAAATGGAATGAGAGCAAATCGAAAGTTACAAGTTACCAAAATGATATCAGATTGATTAATGTGTTTCAGGTGTTTTTTTTTTAAATTTTTAATGAGGGAAGGGGAAAAACCTATTAAGTGTTGATGAGGGCTGCACAAAATGTCAGCTTTAAACAAAAAATAATAATAAAAGAAAGAACATTCATATGGCCGACACAATGACATGTTGGTGAGGCAGTAACTATTTTAAAGTAAAAGCAATTCATGTTTCTATAATATATCATGTCAGGGGATTGCTTACAAGTTACAATTGCATATTAAATTACATGCATATAAATATATATATACGCAAGACTTAGTGTATAAAACATTTGAGTTTTGTAAAAGTTGGAAGTTTAGGGGCTAGATATGTAAATACGCAAGACTAGAAGTGGTATACTGACATTGTATATAAACCTACCTAACTTCATTGCACCTGTCCACGATACACGTGCATTGTTATTTTTCATCAGCCTTTCTACAAAGTTGAAGCTATTTATGACCTTACTTATATCTTTCAGAAATATATGGATAAGATAATTATTTAATTTAGGTATAAATATTTTAATTCAAATTTATCAAAAACAACCTTACAATCATTAAATTTACACAAACATCTAAAAAATAAATCTAACATTTATGTAATTTACGCTAGTCAATCTAAGGTGAGAATATTCTCACCTAACTTCTTTGCAATCTAGTACAACTATGAATAATTAAATGTGCCTTGCTGGATAAACTTCTGTTCATGTTGCATTATGTTATTTTATATAATTAGCATAGGTTATTTTATACCGACATTGTATATAATGTCAAAGACCTTCTTGATATCTAATTTGATAACAAGATTGTCACTCCTGTATTTTTTATCAAGATCCTGCAAAATTTCCTGGCTAAGAGAATATTGTCAGAAATATCACGTCCTTTAATAAAGGCCGACTGGTTCGGGGAGATGAGAGAAGGAATGTGCGGTTGAAGACGAGCCACAATAAATTTATTGATAATTTTAGATATCACAGAAGTGGGTGAGATGGGCCGAAAGTCCTTCCAATGAGTTTTATCGTTAGATTTAGGGGATAAGAATGATCAGAGCGGCAGAAAAATACTTTCCAGGGTCTTCACCCTGAAAAAAAACTTTGAATCACGAGTACCACCTCATTCTTTATGATGCTCCAGCAGAAGTGAAACCATCGGGGCCAGAAGCCTTTTAAGAACTAATATCTTTAAGGGCATTGAAAATTTTCAACTCGGTAGGAGGGTCGGACAAAGAGAGGGAGGAAACCGTGTCCCTCTGATGAATACCATGAATACTTCCATCAGGATGAACATTTAATTTTTGAATTTACTTAAAGCACGTAACCAATCAAATTTTTTATTATAATTATCGTGTCAAAATAAATTAAATAATTATAAAATATTATTTAAAATTTATAGCAGCCAAATTATAGTCCTAATAATTGAATAAAATAATATTTATCAATATAATCCTCCATAGAGAATAATTTCAATAGCCTTAAAATTCATCATATTCATCAGGACATTGTTTCTAATTTAATAATTTTCTTGGTTTATAGAAGCAGCAAAAATGAATTCAAAAAGAAGGCCTATAAAGAAATCATGATTTAATTAAAGAACAATGCTGCAATTAATATAAAAAACCTAGACTATTATGAACATCACTTTACAATATAAATAGTCAAATTAGTTGGAATGTCATGTCAAGAAAGAGAAAACAGGATAAAGGTAATTACAATATATAAATTGGGTGCACTAAATAAAAAAAAAGGGTATTTACATACACACCACACAATTCTCAAGTATTTACATATCTAACATCCAAAATTTCATATTTGCACATATAACGCTCAAATCTTTAACATCGCATAAAAAATATCACTATTGCTAACTTCTATGAAGCGATACACCTTTCCATGCACACGTTTATGGCACCAAATTGTTATACGCACATGAATATAAAATTTTAGGCGTCAGATTTGTAAATACATAAGAATTGTATGGTATGTTTATGAATTTCCAAATAAATAAATAAATAGAAGAAATTACTGGGATTAAGTGAAAAGAAAGATTGGAAAAAAGGAAGCATGAGTGGAACAAGAATACAATACTGATTATGGTACAATGCAGAATAACTCTTCTTTCATAAAAGAAAAAAATTCCTAAAGTTCAGAGTGATTTATAGCAGAAATATGTAAAATATAGGCTGAATAAATAGCAGATAAATGACCAAGAATAATAACTATAACCAGCAAAATATAAATAAATTCCCTATCATTATCACAATAATAAAGCAATTATGAAGTCAAATTCTGGAGCATTTTCTACAGAAAAAATTTGGGAAAGGAACAGAAATTTCTCAGTCGCATAATCATACAAATAGCTGCAACATGGATCCTCATCCACTAGAATAGAGCAAGAAAATCTTAGTATAGCAAGAAAAGCAATAAAAAATTACAGAATCTGATTCTTGAGGGGCACTTTATGCTATTCGTCTCTTAGGAAAAATAATGGGCTTTAGTTAAAAAGGCTCAGATCATGTACAGCACATGCCAATTATAATCCAATAACAATATTCCATGAATATAAGCTAGTAAAGTGATGGATATGGACGCTTGTACTGGTAAAATGAAGCAATACAAGAAATTGGTGTGTATACTAAAATTGGACACTCCAACAAACCACCAAAATTCATGCCGACTGCCGTCGGCCATCCATCAACCGATCGGCCACCTATTGACCGACATCCAACTCCTCCCATTCAATTCTCCCGATTAGCCGACCACCCGATCTGCCACTTTAACCCACCAAACCTGCCAACTAGCGATTTTCGTTTAGTTCCACCACATGCCTCCAGTTCAACTGGCCACACCAAATTCCCAGCCAGCCAACTCAAGGTTGATCCACTCCAGCTTCCCAAACGATCGAGCGGCCGCCTTTCCCTCCAATCGGCCACCTTTTCCACCAATCGAGCGCATTTCCTCCTACCGGCCCCCAGAACCCGATGATTCTCCCAACTACAGAATAACAGATCCGGCGGTCGACGAGATACCGAGCAGTACACACCAACAAAAAAGATTAAAATATCTTGTACTAATCATTTTTAAAATAAGGATGATATTGAAATTTATTTTTTTGTCCTCCTATCATCTATATAAATAGGAGGGCAATTTCATGTAAAGAGAGTTTTTTGGATCCCCCACTTGTAACCTATACTTTTTATTGGAATAAAATGAGTCAACGAGCCCGGAAAAACCCCATTCACCCCGACGAGACACATCCTCCTCTCTTTCTTTCTCTCTCACCCTCAATCAACACGCTCTTTTCTTTGGACACGATCTACCCGGGGGATTGGGATTCAACTGGTAGATATTGCAAGACAATTGTTTGTTTGATACTTACAGGGCATCTTTGTGAAATTTATAGGATTTGCTTGGGGCTTCATGTGTAAAAATCTCTATTTCCTGATCTTGTCAGTAGAGTAATGAATTATGTGTTAGAATCAGTATTTTGAAGTGCGCTTTGGAGAATTTTATAGATTTTAAATTGGAAACTCTGAGGACTATATATGAACAAAAAATTCTGGGCATTGGAGCTCTTTTCAGCAATATTTTTCACGGTCGAAGTGTAGGAAGAAGGAGGAGATGGCGATAGACAGAAAGTATGAAGAATTTCCTACAATCTTCTTCCTTGTTCTATTTTTTCTAGCATGTTCTGATATCCTTCTTCTACGAACAAGCATGTAAATATCAATGTTTCAAGTGATTTGCATGTAATTATCCCTTTAATTTAATTTACGGATGACCATTTTTTGCTGCATATTTCAATATATATGTCCCTTTTCTTTCAATTTTTTTTTTATTTTTTTTGAAATTATTTAGCTGGCCGTTACAATGTTTGAATACTCAAATGGAGAGGTGACAAACGAGTTTGACATGGTTGAGAAATCACATAGTAGGATAACAATGTTTGATTAGTGATTATATAAGCTGTGCTATACATACATTATTTTGATTTAGTGCATCGAATTTACCTCCATGATGGTAAATCAATTTCTCTGTAACTTCGAAAGAATGGTAGAAATCACTTTTAGGTCCATTATAACAAATTTCTTTTTATCAAATAATAATCAATTAAAAATGCCTCGGAAAAATTAAGGCATAGATCTCTCCCTCCTAGTTAAAAATTCCTTTTAATTACTTGGGCCCCATTTGGGATCACTTTTGTTTTTTTGTTTTTTTTGTTTTAATTATATTTTGTTTATGTTTTGATTTGAGTTACAAACATGTTTGGTTGTGATAATTGTTTTTAAAAAACACGCAAACTATCTTTTAAATAGTTTGAGTTTTTTTAAAATTAGGATTATTTGTTTTAAAAATAGAAAAAAGTGAAGCCAAACCGGCCTTTAGTTAACATTAGTCAGCACTTTTCATAGCCAATAACTGTAATTTCTTTTCACTTGATAAGCTATCAATTTCTATTCTTCAAATAAAGCTTTTTGTTAATTTCAATTTGTAATTTAATGAAGATCATTCTATTTTGTTTTAGATAATATCTTTTTAAGTATTAAATTACTCATGCAATCATGTACTCTTGTGTGTGCTAATTTTGCTCACCAAATACGGTAATTAATACAGGCAAGAAGGATGAGTTGTCTCTAAAACAACTATGATTGGCAATCAAATCAATTACCAAAAGCGAAATTAATCCGCACCAATCAGTCTTCCAATCCATACAACTACAATTTTGCCAAACATATTCAACATCATAATGTTATACAAAGCTAACAATGTAAGAATTTGACCACATCACAGGTTCATGATAGCCTGATGAATGTTTTCCAATTTAACTATGAAGAATATAAGTATAAGTAACAATGTGATAGCAACTAATTTGACACAGTTTATTATCCCAAGCAAGGGATCAAATTGACCAGCCAAGGAATGACATAAATAATCAATGGCATGTCAAAGTGTAAAAAGTCATTTCCCTGCAAATCAGTCCAAAGCATCCTCGTAGTCTATCCAGGTCAAACATAATTAAGGCCAAATCTTGTTTAACCAAAGTCAAACCTAGTTGAAATCAAGCCAATATGAATTCAACACATTTTGGGTTGAAGACAAAGCTAACAATAGAGGGAACACGATGTTGACTCGAGAAAATCCAACTCAAGCTCATCATGCGGCTGGATGACGATGAAGAAATCAATTTTTAGAAGCCACTCTAGGTTTGTACTAAGTTTTAAATTTTTCTATAGAGTTTGACATAAGCTAAAAAATTAACACATTTATAAGCTCAACAAAGCTCATTTGATTAGAAAATAAATAGCTTAACCATACTATTCATTATTTTGTTCGATAAATCTTATTTGGTTAGAAAATAAATAGCACTATAGCACTAATTTTAATCTCCTCAATTAAAATTGTTTAGATAGAAATTAAGTAGCTCAATAATTTACTTATTTATTAATTTGTTTGATGAAACAAAAAAGAACCAAACTCAAACAACAAAAACTAATATTGAGCATAAACACAGATCTCAATTAGAACTCGAGCTCGACTTTGAACTAGAATTTTATAAAAATGCTCAAGCCTGAACACAATCCCAAAAGCTCGATCTAAACTCAAGCTCAAATTATAAAAATAAGCTCAAGCTTGAGCACCGCCTTGCTCGACATGGCTCGGCTCGTTTGCCGCCCTTGCCGTGACAAATTCAAATAAGCATGCAATGTTAAAATTTGCCAACCCGACTCCCAGAACGAAAAAACATTTCAAAAAGGCATCCAAATTGTAGGCACCCCCCACACTGGAAGGCATCAAGGAGAGCCTCAAACATTATGAGATTCTTCATCCAAGATGATATATGATATTCAGTCAAATTAAAAAACAAATCAATTTTTTTACTATAAAAAATTTAAACACCGAAATTTAAGAAACATAATAAATCCAAACAGAGCAAATTGAAGTTGTTCACAATAAAAGTATGCGTGTAGGAAAGGAGATCTTTTCAAGCTATTTTTTAACAACAGATGAGCTTCTCCATTAAGAAAATTACAGCTTCTTCATTAAGAAAAATACAGAAGTCTACAAATGCTCCGGCTTTGTAAACCGGGCTTGACAATCAACAAACTAACGAACAACAATAAGTTACCATTAAGGTGTACATCAGACATAGTGGTGCACTTACCTGCTTTGTTGTAAAACTTCCTCCTTAGAATGTTTCTTTAGAAACCAGACGGAAGGTCAACGGTTGTATAAGCAAGAATACAAGCTCGAGTTATCCATCAAAAAACTCCACACAAATTGATGAAAATTTGATCCCTAACCTGTGTATAAGACGGAAATTAGAGAAGTATCATTAAAAATTATACAAACAATCAACGACAACAAATCAAGAACAAGAAGAATGGAAAAAACATATGGTTCTGACTAATGAAGCATATTCAGTGCTCTATAATAAGAAGAAGATTATGAATAAAAAATAGAAGAATCACTAACTTTATCAACAAATAAAGCTTCAAGTGGCAGCTTGAATCCAGATCTTGACCGTTCTGTCATTATCNGTCCAGGTTAAACATAATTAAGGCCAAATCTTGTTTAACCAAAGTCAAACCTAGGTGAAATCAAGCCAATATGAATTCACCACATTTTGGGTTGAAGACAAAGCTAATAGTAGAGGGAACACGATGTTGACTCGAGAAAATCCAACTCAGGCTCATCATGCGGCTGGATGAGGATGAAGAAATCAATTTTTAGAAGCCACTCTAGGTTTGTACTAAGTTTTAATTTTTTCTATAAAGAGTTTGACATAAGCTCAAAAAGTAACACATGTATAAGCTCAACAAAGCTCATTTGATTATAAAATAAATAGCTTAACCATACTATTCATTATTTTGTTCGATAAATCTTATTTGGTTTGAAAATAAATAGCACTATAGCACTAATTTTAATCTGCTCAATTAAAATTGTTTAGATAGAAATTAAGTAGCTCAATAATTTAATTATTTATTAATTTGTTCGATAATGATTTAATTATCATCATATGAAACAAACAAGAACTAAACTCGAACAACAAAAACTAATATTGAACATAAACACAAATCTCAATTAGAACTCGAGCTCGACTCTGAACTAGAATTTTATAAAAATGCTCAACCCTGAACACAATCCCAAAAGCTCGATCTAAACTCAAGCTCAAATTATAAAAAATAAGCTCAAGCTTGAGCACCGCCTTGCTCGACATGGCTCGGCTCGTTTGCCGCCCTTGCCATGACTAATTCAAATAAGCATGCAATGCTAAAATTTGCCAACCCGACTCCCCGTACGAAAAAACATTTCAAAAAGGCATCAAGGAGAGCCTCAAACATTATGAGATTCTTCATCCAAGATGATATATGATATTCAGCCAAATTCAAAATCAAATCAATTTTTTTACTATAAGAAATTTAAACACCAAAATTTAAGAAACATAATAAAGCCAAACAGAGCGAATAGAAGTTGTTCACAATAAAAGTATGCGTATAGGAAAGGAGATCTTTTCAAGCTATTTTTTAACAACAGATGAGCTTCTCCTTTAAGAAAATTACAGCTTCTTCATTAAGAAAAATACAGAAGTCTGCAAATGCTTCGGCTTTGTAAACCGGGCTTGACAATCAACAAACTAACGAACAACAAGAAGTTACCATTAAGGTGTACATCAGACATAGTGGTGCACTTACCAGCTTTGTTGTAAAACTTCCTCCTTAGAATGTTTCTTTAGAAACCAGAACGGAAGGTCAACGGTTGTATAAGCAAGAATACAAGCTCGAGTTATCCATAAAAAAACTACACACAAATTGATGAAAATTTGATCCCTAACCTGTGTATAAGACGGAAATTAGAGAAAGTGTCATTAAAAATTATACAAACAATCAACGACGACAAATCAAGAACAAGAAAAATGGAAAAAGCATATGGTTCTGACTAATGAAGCATATTCAGTGCTCTATAAGAAGAAGAAGATTATGAATAAAAAATAGAAGATTCACTAACTTTATCAACAAATAAAGCTTCAAGTGGCAGCTTGAATCCAGATCTTGACCGTTCTGTCATTATCTAAGCCCGCCGAAGCAATTTTATTTTCAATAGGGTGACACGATACCGATATAACAGTATCTCTATGACCTTCCAATTTCTGGATGATATTCTTGCCTTGGAGGTCCCAAATATAAACAAATTTATCTTCTGATCCACTGACAATGTACTTGCCACTGGTAACAGAAAATGTTGATGTGATACAGTATACTTTGTTAACATGCCCTGTGTAAACTTTAAGAAATTTCCCAACCGAATAATTTGATAGTTTCTGCAATGAGACCACAAATAGAAACTATAAAAGCTCACATAAACATAAAATAAATTAGAATGCACAAGTTCATGATTACTAGCCTTAACTAACAATTCAAAGCTAGCTTAATTAAAGCTTCTTCTCCATTCATTCTCATTTAATACTTAACATCAGGTGCAAATTCAAGATTCGCTACAATCATTTTTAGTGTATGCATTGATTTCCTTTGCTTCCCCATTCAATCTATCTATCTTATTAATGAAAAGCCTCCTCTATAAATGGAAAAATCACCTAAACATAATTTCAAGAATCAAATCTTCAATAAATGTTAACCCCTTAATCTTTCTAGTATAATAACTTCTCACTCACTCCCAAGTGATAAATGCTATTTATCATCTTCCAAAGTCACTAACAAATACATTGAACATGGTGGAAATGATAATGAAAAAAATAGATGTGATAGAACAAGAGGTTATAAAAAGATAAAAACTGTTTCTTCCATAAAAGTGTAGATAGAGTTTAACATTAAAAGAAGTGATGAGGTTATATTTATCTAAGAGATTTTATCATGAACATGATTTACTTTAGTAACTTTCCTAGTTCGTGTGTTTTAAGTATCCTTCTTCACATTTTTCATTATTATTTGCATTATTTAACTTAACATTATAGCTTGTTTTTTAAGGGAATGTAGTTAGTTTAATAAAATATATTATTTTTCAATTTCAAAAGTATTGGACGGTACTTAAAGCAAAGTTTTTCCTATCATATGACTTAAAGAAAATAAATAAAAGGCAGCACATTGCTTTGTTGTATTTTGAAAAAAGTGTCTAAAAGCAATCAAAGTGTAAAATTGGGTGCCTTGTGTGGCATGCCATGCATAAGAAATAAATGAATACTATAAAAAGATTCGTATAATGCGTAGTCAGCATGTTTGAAAAAGAAAAAGAAAACAAAAAAATGTAATGCCGAGGAGATGATGGCCTCAATTTTTTTTAGTCTCTAATAAACAAAGGATAAAATCAGAAGGATCCAAGTCAAAAACTAAGAAGCAGGTGGTAAACAAGTTCTGTAAGACCTATATGTAGGTGTTCATGGATGCCTTTAGTTGGGAAGATCTTAAAACTCCAATTTATTTAATGCTACTTTCATATCTTAATTGTATCACACAAATTAATCGACTGACATTTGTAAGCATTTGACATTGGAAAAGAGAAGGCACTCTACCAAGTGAAAGTAATCAGCTAACTACATGTACTTCGAAGGCTACGACTATATATATGGAATGTGTTTTCTAAGGATTGAATGTTGAATTTTGGATGGTAAACAATATAAACAAATTTTAACTCTATGCATGCTGCATCAATCGTGCATACAATTAAAATCATATGTGTGATCTAACCAAGACAATTCTTTCAATGAAAATTTGATTTTGTGATACTTATAGCTCATAAAATATTCATTAGTGTACGTCAGATTTAGTCACCATCTTTTTCTTGAGTTATTACATGATATTTTATTATATATAAAAAAAACTAGAATTTATGTTCTTCGTGATTAGATCCTTTGAGGGCTTTTGCACGAGACAGATTGAAAGCTTTGATATGAGTATCCAACAATCGCTATTGAGTCTTATACTTAATAACACCATTAGTATCTCCAAAACACCATTAGTATCTCCAAAATGTGTTTGTTATTATCATTTAAACTCAAATAAACATTGAGGCTCATAGAGGCTAACAATCTTCTACTTTTTTATAGTTGCAAACACATATTAGTAATCCATACTCTATAAAATGTGGAGGTAGGACAAGTAAAAAAATAGCTCCCTCTAAATATATGCCATGATAAAAATTGTAAATTAGAAATATGATTTTAATTTGTAAAATATATTTAAAATCTTATTGTCTAATTTTTATTATTTTTATTAACTTATTTCTACATGATACCATCCATAACAATATTACAAGATTAAACCATAAACAAGTAAACAAATAACAATTACAGACATACAAAACTACAAATATTATTCTACCCAATTTGATACCTCAAAAAATAGTGAGGAGAATAATCTAGAAAGTGTTTAATGGTGGAAATGGTAGCCCTTGATGTGGGCCCCTTTCATAGGGTCGATGCTTGCATAATCAAGTAAAAAATGCTCCTTAAGCCAAACATTATTGTTCACATCTTGACCTCACTTCTTTTACCATAAGTGGTTAGCTTGTGTTACGATTTGTTCCAGTTTAAGTAATAGCTAAGCAAAGTGCTTGATCCCATAGTCCTTTGGGTAATTGTATTTTTATTGGATGGTAGAGCACATGTTATGGAGAAAGGTGTGCTCCTATTTTAGTTTCATCACCATCAAATTCTTCTGTTTCTACGTCTTGTTGTGGCCTTTGTCAACCACCATATATAGATGAAATTTTTCATCAATGAAGCCTTAGGTAACCTCCATGTATAGCATTAAATTTGCTATCGATGAAGAGGACAACTAAAGTTCAAAGGCTCCAAAATACCAAGCCAAAAGCCTTCAATTGCGCAAAAAGACTCTAAAAAGAAATAATAAGAGAATACAATTATCTCTCATGGTAAAGTAATCTCATATGTATGTTTATTAGGAAAAACAGCAAAACTAAAACTTTTACTAAAATAAATAGAGTATTAGAAATTGCTACTCTTAATGGAGACATCATGTGTTTTTCAAGACCTCTAGAGTTTGAAATTGCTCATAAAATGTCCATGATACTTCTACACCATATTTTTTTTAGGCACACTTTAGGTTAAACATATAATTTTAGAAAATATATCAAAATTTATACTCCCTTACTTTCATGAGATATATTCAACATATTTGAACATATATCAACGATGTATCACATGATCTTTTAGCACAATTTAATAATTATTAATATCATGTCCATTAAAAATGCATATAATATACTCAACATTTATCATACTAATTCTATCTTATCTTCTAAAATGTTCCCCTACATTTTTTTTTCGAAGTTTTAATTTCAATATATATCCCACCTATCAAAATAATATAATCTACAATTAACATCCACCAAGTACCTCACTTCAAATAGTTTTTTTTTTCTCTATAGCAAACGCATGCGCACACACACACATATGTATATCTATCTATCTATCTATCTACACACACACATATTATTTTTATATTTATTTCTTTTTATTTTTTTACGCAGATATGTGTGTTTGTAGATATATATATATATATATATATATATATAGAGAGAGAGAGAGAGAGAGAGAGAGAGAGAGATTTGATGCACATATTTCTTTAAACATACACCAAATCAATTCTTATAACAATCGATCATACATTTTCTCAAGATTGATAAAAACCATATGAAGGTCCTTCATTTGTTTCTATATTGTTTCAATATATTCCTAAGCACAAAAAAATAAAATGCATTTGATCAAATCTTGCCATCTTAAAAATGAATTGATTAGGGTATATCCATTCAATCATANAAAAAATAAAATAAAATGCATTTGATCAAATCTTGCCATCTTAAAAATGAATTGATTAGGGTATATCCATTCAATCATAAGATATTAATTTACAAATATCAGATAAAAGCTAGTGTAGGTCAAGCCATAAACTTGAAACTTCAGATAAAATTCTATTCGGGCATAGTAAGGATCAAGTCCATTACATGCTCGACAAAAATCAGGCAAGATAAACACACACACACAAAGACATAGTTCAAACCATGCAAGAATTTTCAGGTTATATGTAGCATGTAAATGAAGGATAGTACTGAGATAATTCTATCATTTCAATTCATACTGATAGTACTGAGATAATTCTATCATTTCAATTCATACCATTATGTTTCCTTTTACAAGAACTATTTTGATCATTTTTCCCTAAAATTAAAGCTTCCATCATTCTATCCTACAAAATTTCAATAGATAGCAAAGTATAAGAGCATCTTCCTGAACAAAATCATGCAATCAACGAAAAGAATGAAAAAAAAATGTTATTTTGACCCCCAATTAATGAACTAAGGTAAAAGGGCAATTTTGTAATGTGGCACCGCCACCTACCACATCTCACCTACCTCCCACCTACCTCCCACCTACCAGTCTCTTGCTTCTATAAATAGAGAGGGTGTGAGGCTTAGGAGAGCAAGGGAAGAGATCTTAAGCTATCACGAAGGAGGAGCAAGGGAAGAGATCTTAAGCTATAACGAAGGAAGAGCAAGGGAAGAGATCTTAAGCTATCACAAAGAATGAGCGAAGGGAAGAGATCTTAAGCTATCAC